>JAJIBD010016350.1:0-21238 GCA_021461705.1 Cryptotis parvus | reverse complement strand
AAAGCAGGATGAGAATGATATTCAGGTTTCCCAAAGAGGAATCGAAAGAGCTATGCTTGGAATATCACGCCTCACTCAAGTGAGAAAAGGAATCCGGAGTTCCGACCTCCATCATCGCTCCAGAGTCAGGGAAGCTATCTCATTTGCCAAGGCATTGAAAATCAGATGGGCTGGACATGTAATGCAATTTGGCGATGACCGCTGGACTAGAGCCGTTACCGACTGGATCCCACAGGATATCAAAAGATATCGTGGGCGCCCACCTACAAGATGGTCAGACTTCTTCGTCAAGATCCTGAACTAACAGTTTGAGGTTCTTTGTATTCCTGAAGCAAGCAGATGCCATTGGGCTGCACTGGCACATGATAGGGTCAAATGGAAATGTTACTGCAGGCGCCAGGAACTGTTACTGGGTGCTTGAGAAAAACGATGAACAACAGGGATGTCTAGTGTCTAATGATCTAGTGATCATTTTTACCAACACACAAACATTCTATGATGTCTCCATATTAAAAATAACAAAACTAAACCACCTCTTTCTTTGTATAGAAAGACTTGTTGTATAGAAATCCCCTATACTTGTTGGGGATTGTGCTGGGCTTGACTGCCTGCAATGTAAATGCCTAACTTGCTGTACCATCTCTCCAGCTCCTCCTTTTACTTCCTTCCTTTAAATTACTTCCTTTTTATCGAAAAGTCTTTAAAATATTCCCTGGAATTGTTATCTCTAACTTATACCCAACTGTTGGAGCTCTCCCCAGCACAGTCCTTTGACCGCTAGAGGTGTCTGAGCCTGATGAAATGCCCCAAGTCCTGACTTTATGGGAAATGAGCTGTCGCTGAAGAAACATGACATTTTCAGAGAATAACATTGATTAACTGGTCTGGTTGTTGCCAGCAGCCAATCGCTTAGGACCTGGGGAACAGACATCTTTGAGAATGAGCAATACTTCAACCTTGCCTTTGCCTTAGAGCCTCAGAACAGTGCTCCTGCGGCTTCATCCTAGTCATAATAACATCCTTCCTTCCTCCCTCCCTCCACCACCTGTTCATTAGTGCAGGTAGGCACATTCCCTCAGCCTCTATTTAACCATTGTCTTTCTTAATGAACTTTGTCATATGACTATGAGTCTATGGCCTATATGGGTGATTTTGTCTCAGCCATGCTCAAATGTATACATGACATTTGAGTATTCGTTGCCCTAGGTGCTAGAGATAGTCTCCACATATCCGAGTCTCCATAGCTACTGGATGGCTACACCCCCCCAGTTTACCCTTTCTCTATTGCATTTTAAACTTTTTTTTTTGGGTTACACCCGGTCAAGCTCAGGGGACCAAATGGGATGCCAGGAATGGAATCTGTGTTGGGACCGTGCCAGGAAAACACCCTACCCACCGTATTATTGCTCCAGCGTTACTCTTTCTCAATTGGATTTAGTGCTCGCCACAACATGCCTATTAAGGCTTAAAAATAATTGTATTGGAGAGGGGATTGTGGTTCCCTCTCATGGAGGTCCCAAGGGCGCAGGCTCAAGGGACCTCCTGTGGATTCCATAGCCTTAACATTATTTGGGTGTCAGGGGTGTGACCATAGCAGCAGATGCTGGGGCCTAGCTGGGTCCTCAGCAGGACTCACAGTCTGTTAGGTGCCCAGGACTGTGTCCAGGCCATCATTGTTCCCCTAACCTGTCTGTCTGCAGAATAATGAGCAAGGCTAGAGGTTCTTAATGGTTATTGTTTAATGCTGCTTTGTCTCATCTCTTGCTTGTTCTCAGCAGGAACAGCTCCTGGATCTCTGTCTCTCTCTGGGCAGTTTCTCCTGCAGGCTGCTCTCTCTTTGGGGGGGGGGGTTCTGTGCGAGCTCCTCTTATCAGGGCCTCTCACTTCCAGATGTCTCTCTTCAAGGCTTCATGCTTCTGGTCCTAACCCAGGACTTCTTCTGTCAGGACCTTTTCCTTAGGTCCTTTCAGCTCAGGGTTTTTCTCTTCAGGGCTTCTTTTCTCGGACTCTTCAGCTATGTCCCTATCTATTTCCCTAGTTACCTTGTTTCATTTTTTGCTACCATGTCTTGTGTCTCTGAACCGCTATCTTTGAGTTCCTCAGTGATGCCCTACTGCTGATGGTCTTCATACTTAGAAGCCCTGCTCTGTAACCCTGTAGCTTTGATGCCAGCTCTCTATCTATATCTATCTGGGCTCAGGCACCAGGCCTTGTGCTCTAGTGCTAGCCCTCAGGCCTAGGCATCAGGAGCAGCTTCTCCTCCCCGGTGCTGGCCATCCGACTCAGACACCAGGGGCCTATGGCCTAGGTGCTGGCCAGGCACCAAAGGTAACTGCTTTCTCAGTCTGGAAGCCCCCCCAGGATGCTCTCCTTGGGCCCCTGTTTATAGTCTCAGCCAGGTTCAGAACCCTGGCCTCAACTGTCTTAAAAGACCTTGGGAGGTTAAGATCCCACAATGCCCACAAAATTAATCAATATTTTCATGACTAAGGCAGCTGCATATTTCAGTTGTATATATAGGCGTGTATGTCCTATGTCTGTTCTCCAATAATAATTTCTCCTTCTCAAAGTATCTTGATTTGGGTGATAAATTAATATAAATTCAGCATATTCAGGATCTCTACATACAGCAGTTCTCAGTGCTCAGTAAACTTAAGCTACCAGGTTTTTAACACATCTTAAAAATATTACATTAAAACACTTTAATAATTTTTTTGTGTGCCTCTGAATCAACATTTAGAGGACCCAGGGTCTACTCTTAGGATACATGGCCCGCAGGATCAGATGGTTTGATGCTCAAGGCGACGATGTGCCTACTAGGAATCAGAGATGCTGGGGGGCTACTAGAGCTATATCCAGTTATACTCAGGGAACTTGTAATGATGAAGGTTGAACTTCAGACTTCACAATACAAGGAATGTGCTTTAATCAATTGAACTTCAACACTTCTTTCTTTCTTCTTCCAGACTCTTACATCTGACTTATTTTTATAGCAATTTCTTCTCAGCTTCCTTTACTAATCCCTCTTTATCTCTCCTGTTAGTCAGAGTTTCAGTACCCCAGAACCCATCACACAAATTCTTCTCCTCTGTCTCATTTATCCTCATTCCCTTTTAAATTTCACCTGGTTTCATGACCTGAATTATAATTCATATAAAAGTGAATTCCACCACAGAGACTGGCATCCATCCAAAGGAGCAAGAACAACTGGTGCTGGAATGGATGTGGGGAGAAAAGGGACTCTCATCTATTGTTGGTGGAAATGTCATCTGGTACAGCCTTTTGGGGAAAACAATATGGACATTTCTCCAAAAACTAGAAATTAAGCTCCCATTTGACCCAGCATACCACTCCTGGGAATATACCCTGTAAAGCCAAAACCACACAGCAGAAACATCATCTGCACGTTTATGTTCATAGCAGCACTATTCACAATAGCCAGAATCTGGAAACAACCAGAGTGCCCAAGAACAGGTGACTGGATAAATAAACTATGGTACATCTACACAATGGAATACTATGCAGCTGTTAGGGAAAAACGAAGGCATGAAATTTGCCTATAAATGGATGGACATGGAGAGGATCATACTGAGTGAAATTAGCCAGAGGGAAAAGGACTGATATAGAATGACTGCATTTATTTGTGGGATATAATATATATGTATATATGTATGTATTCTGCACCTCGAGGTGTTGCAGGTGTGGCTGCAGTGCCCAGCTGTGTTGGCAGGTGGCAGATAGGAGACAGGCTTGTCCATACCCAGGGCTCTGCCCCTAGGGCCCTGGATGGTTGATGGTCTAACATAGAAAAAGACTGGGTCCCCTAGGGTGAACCCAATGCCATGGCAGAGTCTGACAAACTACCTGTGGTGTATTCCATATGCCCAAAACAGTAACAATAAAGGACCTCATTCCCAACTAATGGAGGCGTTACTGGTGCCTGCTCAAGCAAAAATCAATAAACAATGGAAAGACAAGTGATACAAGTGATATGTATGTATTTATATATGTATATGTAATGACACCAATATCCAAGGCCAGGAAAAACATGGATTAGGAGGTCTTTTCAATAGGTGGAATCAACTGAAAGTGTGTGGGACTCAGAGGTTAGGTAAGACATAGAAGGGAACAGTGTGCTAATAATCGTTGGAAATGATAATACCAGTTTAGAACTGAGCATTGAATATAGGCAAAGGGATATTATAACCTCTAAATGTACTTATTGCAAGTCACAATGTGTAAGAGAAGGAAGAGAGAGACATAGAGAGAGAGGAGAAGGCAAAGTGCCTGGCATAGAGGCAGGCTGGGGGAGGGGAGGGAATCAAGAGACATGGTGGTGTGAAATGGACACTGGTGGAGGGATGGATGCTGGAACACTATATGACCAAAACCCAAACGTGAACATCTTTGTTATTGTCTATCTCACTGTGGTTACTAGATCACTAGATCACTAGACATCCCGTTGTTCATCGATTTCCTCAAGTGGGCACCAGTAACATTTCCATTTGACCCTATCACGTGCCAGTGTAGCCCAATAGCATCTGGTTGCTTCAGGAATACGAAGAGCCTCAAACTGTTCATTCATGGTCTTGACGAAGAAGTCTGACCATCTTGTAGGTGGGCGGCCACGTTATCTTTTGACATTCCGTGGTATCCAGTCGGTAACGGCTCTAGTCCAGCAGTCATCTCCAAATCGCATTACATGTCCAGCCCATCTGATTTTTGATGCCTTGGCAAATGAGACAGCGCCCCTGACTCTGGAACAGTGACGGAGGTCGGAACTCCGGATTCCTTTTCTCACTTGAGTGAGGCGTGATATCCCAAGCATAGCTCTTTCGATTCCCCTTTGGGAGATCCGAATAGCGTTCTCATCCTGCTTTTGTAGGGCCCAGGTCTCTGAGGCGTATGTTAATGCAGGGAGGACCTCACTGTGGTATAATAAAATATTTTTTAAAAAGTGAATGCTTGGCATACACAAAAATTGCATTACCCCTTTCTTCTCCATCACGAGTATACATTTCCAGTTTGCACAAAGCAAAAAAACCCTGAAACCATAAATTTTCACTCTAAACTTCCCTCCCCTCTCCCATTTAATATGTTGCCAGATCCTGTCCTAATAACAGATATTACACTTTTTATCATCTTTATTACTTCAACAAGCTTTTCTCACAGAGATATAGCAATATCCTCATAAACAACCATTACCTTCCAATATTTGTGCTTACATATTCCATTCTCAGTAGAACAGTAACCCTCCTTACATTCTCCCCTCTCCCCACAAATAAGTCCCATTACATGACACTTTTTAGGTTCCAAGTCTTTAATAGCACATATAATTACTATAAAAATGCAAATTCTATGCACAGAAAAAGAATACAGAATTAAAAGCACTTGCCTTTAACATGTCTGACTCTGGTTATATGTCTGGCATGGCACCTGATATCCTGAACACCACTAGGGGTCACTCCTGAGCAAAAGCCAGAAATGGCCACCAAACAGTGGCCCCCCAAACTGTAAAAATGTAACTCAAGAATCTACTAACACCTTGTTCTTTTTTCCCTCTTTCTAACCCCCCGCCACTTCCCTTTCCTTTGTTGCTGGTGTTGCTAAGGCTGGAGGTCTCATATTTTTTGGGGGTAGGGGAAATTGCTGTCGTGCTTTTTCACGTATTTGTTATTTCTATTGGTGGCTGTGGTACATCTTTAGTTGTTGTGCTCTCTCTCTTTCTTTCTCTCTCTCTCCTTCTCGTTTCCCTTTCTTACACATTGTGGATTGTAATACATACATTTAGAGGTTATCATGTGTATCTTTTTGCCAATATTCATACCCATGCTCACAGGGTGACACACGTTAGTGGCAATGCTCCCACACACTTGCTGTGGGGCAGAGATTGCACACTCTTTTTACTGTTGGAGGTTTCAGACAGTAAAGCTAAGCAGGTCTTGAATTCTCTTCTCTCTTGGGTTGGGCTGTGTCCAGCCGTGGAGTCTGGACCAGTGGGTGATTGTGGTTGTGTTGTGCGAGGTTTTCTCACTTCTTCTATTCTTGAATATACTTTCTGAGTTTCTAGAACATGATTGTTTCCACTAGTTTGATGTACTGCGCAGCTGCGCTTGGGAGGAGCCAGATGGCAGCTCTTCCCCGTGTGTCTGAGTCTTTGCATGATTGTCGATAGCCCTGAGGCAGTTGGTGGGTGGGACCACCAGGCTTCCTGGTCAGGACAGAGAGGGGAATGGGAACCCCAGCTCCATCTCCACAAACACCCAGTGACTTTCGCCTCCCAGAACCACTCTACCTGGGCTTGAGATCAGCGTCTCTCTTGGTTGGGGGTCTGATGAGCTGTGGAGTCCGAACCGCGATAATGGAGGCTATTACGGTGAGCGAGTCTCATCTGGCTGCTTCCAAGACCCTACAGAGATGATGGGCTGGGACCAAAACTCATCCTGTCTCCTGGGGGCCCTCATGGTTAGCTGAGCTAAGGCAGAGCTGATGGCAACTCTCCCCCATGTGTCTGAGTCTCTGCATGATGGCCAATAGCTCTGAGGCTTGTACTTGACATTGAGAACAGTGCCTGAAACAAGGATTGAGATAATAGTTATTGTTCAAAGGTAATTGACTGAATGCTAATGCTGTTTCTTTTCTTGGTGGTTCTTCCAAGAACATTTGGAAGAACTTCCCGGGGGTCAGGAAGAGGAGGTTGCTTGTATATATTGAGAGAGCATGTAGATTTCATCTTTTTTTTTTTTTTTGCAATGGTTAGAAAACTATTTGCTAAGAGCCAAAGTGGGACTGTTGCCTGGTTTTGTAAATAAAATCTTATCATAATACAGAATCATCCATTTGTTTACATATTGTCTCATGCTTCTTTCATGCTTTAGTGACTGAGTTGAGTAGTGGTAACAGGGACCATATGGCCCACAAAGCCTAAAATATTTAGTTTGGTCATTTACAAAAACTTTATGCCCTCCCTGCTCATGTCATTTCTTCCATCACTTGAACTGTAGGGATTGTTGATTATGAAATAGGACTAGATTTCAAAATTATTAAATACTTCTCAAGTGAAAAGAAAATGAAGCAGTATGCGCTTTTCATCTTTTCAGCTAATTTAGACCACTGGGTGTCTCTCTTCACTAAACTTTACAAGTGCATATTGAACTCACTATCAGCCAACTGGGGCTGTGACATACCAGACAAATATTGACAGTTGCTAAGGCAACTGGGATAAAATATTGGCCAAAGGATAATATAGGCGCCAATTGGCGTGCCATATTTCTCACATAGGGGAGATAGAAACCGAATGAAAAATGTATTTCAAGACTTCTCTTCAACTGTGGCTTAAGAACAACTCACAATTGAGTTTTAATTTAACTCCTCTTTCAGTTTTGTTTATTTTTTTTTATGGACACAGTCTGGAGTTGGGGGTCTTTTAGTGAACTAAACATATCACAAGGGAGACATTTGAATAACACTTATTTTTTCAGTTGTCCCTGGAGAATACTATTTCAAATAAGTTTTAATGGCCAACTGTAAGGTTACATGCAGTTTCTGGCTTGTCTGATCTTGTCATGAAAGAAGTTTATGGAACACCTCCTTTCAGGGGTTCATTATTAGTCAACACTGGAATAATTAGGCTGCTTTTTCATTTGCCTCCTGCAATATGGTATGAGGGAATTTTTAACTCTTAGTGTAAACTTGACTATTTTCCTTTAAGTTAACATAAGGCTTGTTAACAGTGGTTTACTGACATTTTAGGCTAGATACTTTCTTCTTAGGGTGTATATTCTGTGTTTTCTAGGATTTTTAGAAGCAACCCCTTGCCTTTATCCACTAGAATTCAGTAATATCCTGTCCAGATTAAAAATATTGTTATATATTGCTAAATATCTCCTAGGCAACAAAATTATCCCCAGCTGAAAAGATGATGCTAGTAAATCCTAAAGCACGTCCTTCCTTAGATTGTCATTAAAGCATTCGCAGTTAGGCAGTGCTAGATCATCAAAACTGCAGTGGGAGAAATAGTGGGAGCTTTGTGTGTCCAGATGAAAAGGAGAACTTTTGTGTTTCATCATTAATAAAAATCTAGAAATGCAAACTTTGATGATAATCCCAGAGAGATTCATCAACAAGGAAACTTTTCATTCAGTTGAATAAGATAAAACCTCCCAGAAGAAATGTTGAAGTGTCTTATTGTGTGGACTATTTAGAAGAAATATTGCTGTAATGTCTTCAATGGTTAAGAAGTCATTCAGGATGGCCTGTGAATGGACCCTGATTTGCTGTCCCCCAAACCTTTCTAGTGACTGAACAGTTTGGCTCTCTGAATTCATAGCATCTGGTATTGATTATGGCATGGTATCTAGGAAACTTCTACATATGATATTTTTCTTCGAGAAAATCATCTGCCTGTTCACAACTTCCATGAACTGCCTCATATTTGAGTACCTCCTTGAAGACTGAGTAATCCCACTTTCCCCACTGGACAGGAGGGGCTGGTTGAGGTCATTATGACGAGCCATAAGCAGCATGTTGGGCTGTAACCCCCAAAGGAGCTTTGAATATTGATTTTATGCGTGACATACTAAAAGATCAAGTGGTTGTAATCTTGTTTTGTATATTAGTTTTTGGAGGTTTAAAACAAAAAGGCTTTGCCATCAGCGTAGCTGAATCTTCTAATTAATCTTTATGAACAGAGTTTGACATGTTTAAATGAGCTCATCCAAATAGCATCAGTTATTCTCTTATATCAAGGATAAATTGGAATGAAGCATGATTTAGAAAGAATAAAAATACCAACCTACTTCTTCCCTTTTCTTGAGTAGTTCTGTTATCTGAAAAATGAATTATAATTATAATTTATAAAGTATATAAGAGTATATTTTACAACTCGTTTTTCTATGCCTTTCAGTGTGGAGAAATAGATACATCCTCAGTGTGTGATATGGGGTGACACCCAATTAATAAAGATTATCTTATCCAATTACTCTAATGGATATTGCTTAAAAACTTTCCAAAATTGACTGAAAACAAATAAATAAACAAACCCAGTAGGATGTTTTACAAATTCTTTGGAAAATTTAAGTAATTAAAGGCTTTTGTCATCTGTAGAAAACATGACTGGTAGTCCAAAAGGAACTTATTATAATTTATTTCTTTTGAACTTACAGTTTGCATATTTTTCTTTCAAATATAAGGCTTATTAGTTAAAATGTGAGAGTAATAGAGCTCTAAGGAATCTTAACAAGGAAACGAGAGGAAAAATCAGTACTTCTGTTTTTTTTTTAAGTATGGCGAAGAGCTGTGAATATTGAATGTAATAATAGGTATGTGGATATTTGAAATGTAAACCAACCTACCAATGAAGGTCGCTCAACAGGAAGGCAAAGAGTCAATCGGTACCTTACAGAAAGCTAGAAGCTCTTCCTCAAGGACTTAAGGGTTATTGTTTTCACACAAGATGAGTTCGAAGACATGCAGAAAAGAGACACACCATTTTTCATGAGACCAGAATTTCCCATAGTTTTTAGTTTGAGAATATTTTGTTTTGACTTTTTTTGTCTGTTTATTTGGGTTTGTCTTTTTTGATTGCTGAGGTGTATTTTTCCTTCCATTTTCCTATTTCCCAGGATCCCAGGATCCCAGGATTCAGCTTAGCTCCTCAAGCTCTGGGTGCTTTCTAAGCTACTGAAACGTTTTCCGGATGCTCTTTTTTATTTTTTAAATTTTTATTATGCCAACATGAAATGTACAGTTACAAGGATGCTCAATTTGGATCTCTGTCATATAGTGTTTCAGCACCCAGCCCTCCACCAGTGCCCCATTCCCACCAGTGTCCCAAACCTCCCTCCAACTCAAGCCCAGCCTGCCACTATAGCACACATCTTTTCTTTCTCTTTCTCTCTCCATCTCTGTTTCTGTCTCTGTATTTCTCTCTTCTATTAACACTTGTGGCTTGCCCTACAGATATTAACGGTATATGATGTAAGTCTCTATGTGTATATTCAATTGTGAGTTCTAGTGTGACATTATAATTCCTCATTGCCCATCTACCTCCGCAGTTTGTTGCAAACTACAATGATCATTACAGTGTATAAATATGAAAGATCCTGGGAAGGACCTAGTCCTACCCTTCATTATTTTCTAAACCTCTTGCATGGCCACGGAATGGCCACGTGCTGGTGCAGCTGTGGGTCTAGTATGTCCCTTGCCTGGCTTTGCTGGCTGCGGAAGCTGCGAACTCAGAGCCACACCCGCCGACATGGAGGTGGAGGGAGCCCAAATCCCTGCTTCAAGTTCTGCCAGCACGCCAGCCCCACATGTCTGCTAACCCTAGGAGCTATGTTGGACTTGGCCAGGGGGCTGAGCCATTTACTGTCCTCAAAAACTCCATGGGCTGCTCCACATGGGATGAGTGGCGCAGCTGTGGGTCTCCCCAGATGCTCTTGAGGCTAATGGGGAGACCTTGTGCTTTGAACTCAAGATCTTGTATTTGCTGCACAAGTGCTTTAATCCACAAAGCCAAACTCTGGGTCGTTGTTGCCGAAGAGTCACAAACAGTGGAACTGTCAACATCATCTCAACACTTGTGGTGGCACCGTGATTGAAACTCATGACCTTGTGCTTTCTAGACAAGCACTTTAAGTCACTGAGCCATTGTCCAGGTCTTATGTTTATCACAGCCCGACAGCCGCGTGGTTCATCAATAAATGCTGGATTTTGAGATGACTACAAGAGGATGCTATGCGCACGGCAGAGCCTGGTAAGCTACCCGTGTCATATTTGATATGTCAGATACCAGTAACAATTATAGACCTCATTCCCATGACCTGATGGAATGGTTTGAGGCTCTTTATGTTCCTGGAGCAAGCAGGTGCCCTTGGGCTCTACTTGCATGAGACAGGACATACATATGGAGATGTTACTGGTGCCCGCCGAGCCAATCGATGATGAACTGGAAGACAGTGATACAGTGATCTTATGAGAGGAATTCCAAGAAGAAACTGGAGGTCATGCCAGGTGATCACCTGCCCACAGGCCAGACCTGAGGATTTGGTGCTGGGGACCATCAGGGACACCTTGGGAGGGCTCAGGGGCCTCTTGGGCCACATCCAATGAAACTTGGGGGCACCTGTAGGTTGATTTTCAGTAATTATCTAGAGGCGTGTGGGTGCCACAGAGTAAAACCAAGGTCATATTCCCTAATCCTAACTCTTCTACTATTTCCCCAGCTCCTTTATTTTGCTTTTTGTTTTGGGAGTCATATAAGGTTTGCTTAGGTGATACTACTGGCCTGTGCTCAAGTCTCCACCAACAATGTCAGGGGGACCACGTGGTGCTGATAATAGAACCCAGGCCGCCTTCATTCTTAGCATGCACCTAACCCATTCAGTTATCTCCCTGAACTGTCTATTTGTTTCTAAGGAACAATCATCAATCTTTATCCAGATAGAATCTCCCTTCTTATTTAGGGAGGCTATCCAATTAGTGTCATATAGAGAAATTAAAAGTCAGAAGAACATCTACTATTTTGCTCCATTTAGAGAACCCTTTTTGGGGAGACAAGGTGGTTTGGGCCATGCTTGGCACTGATCAGGGGCTATTCTTGTCTCTGCGCTCAGGAGTGACCCCTGGAGGTGCTCCAGTGAGCCACATACAGTGCTGGGATTGAACTATGTACTATCCTGTTAGCTCAAATATCTGCTCTTAAGCAGAACAAGCCGGAGAACAGAACCTCCATTATCCTCAGACACTTGGCTTGTAAAAGTTCAGTAAAATTTTTGCAACTTTGTTGTGAAAGGTAGTTATCTGAGAGAATGTAACAGGGTATTGGAGTGGAAGAGCTGAAAGGAAGTTGTATTTGTTAAAAGCGGAGGCGTTGCTTGTCGCCGGCCTGTGCCGGCCCGGGTCGTCCCCGGCATCCCATATGGTCCGGCACCGCCGGGGTAATTCCTGAGTGCAGAGCCAGGAGTAGCCCTGAGCTCGCCAGGTGTGACCCAAAAGCAAAAAAAAAAATAAAATAGACTATTAAGGCGATATAATTAATTTCTTTTTTTTAGTATATAATCTTTTAATGTTTCAAATACCTACATAGTTCTAGCTTTTAATATAATTAATTTCTTAATACTGCACCTTCACTAGCAAGGCACAGTGGGATAAAGAGAACAAAGCTAGTCTCTCTTCCTAATATTCTGAATCATTGTTTGGCATCTGCTCTACCTGCCCCTTTATATACTTCCATCATAGTCCAGTGGGTATTTGACATGAGAAAGGAGGATATGCTGATTCTCAGGGAATAAAAGTGTTTGTGTTACAGTCAACAACCAATTGTCTTGTGATGCTATAATTGAGAGAACAAACTAACCTAACTTTAAGTTACCAAATGAGGTCTTTGGAAATATTGGGATGATTCAGGATGTCAGGGTCCCAAAATTTAGCAGTGGCAACATGAAAATTCCTTTGAGAACAGAGAGAAAAATATATATGGATTATTTGGGCACCAACCATAGATTAGCAAGGAACAGCTTTTGTATGGAAGAAGGCTGTTTATTTGAACTCCATATTTTCTCAGTAAATGTTACACTCCTTTATTCTCATGGTGATATCCTGAGTCCTCATGAAAATAATTTCTAAAATTCCATGCATCAAACTATGAGGAGTTGTGCTCTCACTTTTTGAGAACAGCAGCAAATGCACATACACTGGTTGAGGTAGCAAATGCTGGTTTCTTAAACTGAAGCACAGACACATGTTCAAACCAAAGAAAACTGTCCTATCTGAATGCAATAATTTGTTATTTTAGCTTAATGTCTCATATCGGTTGATGATTTTGCATTTGATCAAAATTTTTAAACTTGGCTATATTTCATTCTTTATAGCATAGTTCAGGTGGTTAGGAGTTATAGAGGAAATATCCACAACATGATAAACACTGACTGTTCTTGCCTTTTCCTCTATTAGTGATCCAGAAGGTTGAGACTAGCATGCTTAATGTTTATTTTAGTTTAAGAATCAAGTTTCTGGAATATAAATTTATATTTATTTGCCTTGAATACTTATTGCATAGTTATTGAATATTTATTTACATAGACATCTAAAGACTCTGAATAGCAATATAATCAAAATAGGGATTTATAATTTTCAACTAATTGCACACATATTTCCCCCTAAAGTTAAGAGAGTATTACTTTCTTTAAGCTAGACTTAAACCTAAATAATTGAAAGTTATGTGGAAAAAGCTCATTTAATTTACAATAGTATATATATCCATGGAAATTTGGCCCAGGGCAAAAGGAATCATAATTAAAATTGTTTGAGTATAACATAGCTCAAATAAACTATCAATCCCTTGATGGACAGGTTGGGAGACAGTGAGTCAATCTAATTGTACAGCTTCATTAAGATCACTGTCCCTGTCTTCCCATTCATCATCGATTTGCTTGAGCGGACACCAGTAACATCTCCATATGTCCTGTCTCATGAGCCCAAGGGCATCATTCATTAAGATGGAAAGAGAAAATTTAGGGAAAATGTGGCTGAAAGTACTCCAAAACTAGGCCAACTTAAAGATAGGAGAAAGAAAATTTTTGAAGCTTTTAAACTGAGGCATAGACTTAAAGAGAGGGGTTGCTTAGAACCACAAGAGATCATGGGGCAGTTGAGGTGAGCAGATGTGAGATCGGGACAAAATCCTGAGGTGATCATTAATGATCACCTTTCTAGATGTTCACATCAGTTTCATAAAAGCAAAACTATGCAATTTAAAATTCAAGGAATAGTTGTCAGAAAGTGCCAGTTCTTATTTATTTTTTAATTTATTTATCATTAATACTATTATCCACCCATAGTATCCATTTTATCCATCAAATTATCCATCACCCATAATATCCATTTTATCCACCCATTTTATCCATCAAATGATCCTCTCTACTAGTTATCCTTTAACTCATTAAGTATTTGCTGTTACAGTGTCTAGAAGGTGATACACTTGTTAAGGTGGTTGGGATGCGTACTTGGTTTTGTGCATGGGGATCTTACTTTCAGTTCAGGAGAAGACACATGTGGCCATGTTAGAGATTGCACTTGGCATTGTGGGAATGTGTCAGGCATTTAACTTGCATTTTCATACATGCAAAGCAGGTACTATACAACTCAGCCCTGGCATCTCTAGGCCCCCTCTTCTTATTTTTTTAATTCAACATTTATTGAGTTCTAATTTGTGCAGATTATTATTTAAAGGATTTATAGAGCATATAAGAGTCAAATATATTAGCTATTATCTAGAAGCTGTAGCAATATTTATGATTATAAAATTGTGCATGAGGTCATCCAGTGAACTCTATTATCAATGAATTAAGATTATTTCTAATGCAAGTTCTTTAATTATGCTTATCTAGAGTGGGTTGTTTTGGAAGGTGGCTTCCTAAATTTGATTAATGCAGTTTGATAGTTTAAAAGAGTCATCAGTAGGACACAGAGCATATAGGGCAGTTCAATATTATCCTACTGGACCAATGGATTGGGGAGTACCTGGCTTTTACAAAAACCCTTTGAGATACTAAAGCATTAAGGTTTTTTGGTTGGAAAGAGGTAAGAAGACATGAAAACTTGAAAAAAAGAAACACCCTTTTAATATTTCTCTAGCTGGTTCCTTATGAATTACGATGTATCAACCACTCTCTAAAAACCCCAATCATAAAACTAGTTGGGAAATCAGAAATAGCCAAGAGCACATAATTAGGATTTTGTTTTGCAGAAGACCCAAATCCCAAGTAATTTAAAATTTGGCCAAGTGCCTATGAAAGCTCTAGATGACCAATAAAAAGCACATTTGTCTCTGGGCTTGCTGCCCATGTGCAAAATGCTTCATACAGCCTCGCTAGTCAGAGTGGCGATAAGGGTTTGTAGCAAAAGTCAAAAGGTTTTAACTAATGTTGTTTATAGTGATATTGGAGAATTTAGGGATCATCCAAGTTAAATAATGCTCCCCCAGTGCAATAAAGTACCTTCTCTGAACAATTTTGAAACTACCAAGGAAGAGAAAGGCACATCTAAAAGAGTGGTAGAATACCAGTGAAATAAAAAAGGTATGTACAACTTATAACATTTGAGTTTCTTACAAATCTATAGATAACTTATATAGGATAGAGGTCTTGTGTGAATCAATGCATTTTTGGGGGGAGGAAAATATGATCATTAAGCAACAGGGCTTTATGTCATTAAGTAGGGTCTGAGAAAATAGTTCCTATTTCCTATTAAAGAGTCTATTTAGGGGCCTAGAGATCAGATAGGAGCAAGGCACTTGTGTTGCCAACAGCTTACCCTGGTTCCATCCCTGACAACACATATGGTACTTTAAGCACCATTAGGGGTCACTCCAGAGCATAGAACCACATGCTGACAACTGTTGGGTGTGAGCACTTCCCCAACCCATAAAACACAACCCGAAAGAAGGTGTGTCCCATCCCTACTTTTATGTTCATAGCAGCATTATTCACAATAGCCCGAATCTGGAAGCAACCAGAGTGCCCGAAAATTGATGACTGGATAAAAAAGCTTTGGTACATCTACACAATGGAATACTATGCAGCTGTTAGGAAAAATGAAGTTGTGAAATTTGCCTATAAATGGATGGACATGGAGAAGATTATGTTGAGCGAAATTAGCCAGAAGGAGAGAGACAGATACAGAATGACTGCATTTATCTGCATAACATAGGTGTATATGTACATATTATGATACCAATATCCAAGGTCAAGTGAAACATATATCAGGAGGTCTTGTCAAAGGTGGAAATTGTCACGGACGTGTGGGAGTCGGAGGCTAGGTAGGACAGAGAATGGAACAGTGTGCTGGCAATTGTCAAGGGTACTAATGCCAACCTAGAACTGAGCATTAAGTGGGAGGCAAGAGGATACACATGACAACCCTTTAATGTATGTTCTGTAATCCATAGTCTGGAGGGGAAGGAAAAGAGAAAGAGAGAGAAATGGAAAGAAATAAAGAACCTGCCATGGAGCAGGGCTGGGGAGGGGAGGGAACCGGGACGTTGGTGGTGGGAGATGGGCACCGGTGGCGGGATGGGTGCTGGAACACTGTATGACCAGGACCCAAATATGAACTTTTTAATTGTATATCTTTGTATTGTAAAAATAAAAAATTTAAAAAGAGGTGTGTCACAGATCATTGTCATTGTGAGAATGATCTGTGATAATCTAATAATCATAAGTTATGTGAGCAACTTAATCCATCAAAGTTATGATCTTTACTTGCTTATTAAAACATTTTTTGTAGATGTCATAGAGGCTTTATTTCTCTCTCTCTCTCTCTCTCTCTCTCTTTTGGGGGTGATTCCCAGGGATGGTGCTAGGAAATCCAGGGTCCATTCCTGGTGATGCCTATCATGGTTGTGCAGGACAGGGAGTATAGCAACCAGGGGATGCTCTAGGAGATGGGATGCTCTAGGAGACCTGAGGGGTCACCAGGGCTACACTTGGCAGCTCTGAGGGAAGATTATGTGGTGCTGAAGACTGAAATCAGAGCTTCAAGCAGACCTGCCTTATGCTCCTGGTCTCCCTACGGGTTTTATGGTTTTGAATTGATTAATTTATTTTGATTTGGAGCCATACCTGAAAGTACCTAGGACTGCTCTTTGCTGAGTGCTCTTGACGGTGGTTGCAGGAAGATGTGGTGTTGGGATAGAGCCCAAGACTTCTGGTTGCATGGCTATACTCCATCTTTCTGTCCAGGCACAGATCATACTGATCTTTAAAATGTTAGTAAAGATTTATCAAGGCAATATATTGTTTCTTAATATACTGATTTAGCTAGTAAATGATCCATTTCTAAAAATTTATCTGATAGAGTGCATGCCTTCTTGTTGCATGACGACACTCCATCTGTCTGTCCAGGCACAGAACATACTGATCTTTAAAATGTTGGTAAATCTCTATCAAGACAATATATTGTTTTTAATATATTGACTTAGCTAGTAAATGATCCATTTCCAAAAATTTATCTGATAGAGCCCACAACTTCTGGTTGCATCGCTGCACTTCATCTATCTGTCCAGGCACAGAACACATTGATCTTTAAGATGTTAGTAAAGCTCTATCAAGGCAACATATTGTTTTAATATATTGATTTAGCTAGTAAATGATCCATTTCCAAATATTTATAATAAGTTAAAAGAATCTGTCCACCTGACTTTCATTTATAGTTGTGCCTAAATAAATATTCTTAATTTAAGCACTTGGTTTAGAAGGTAATTCCATCCAAAAGGTTAAATTTGTTAATTAGTGGGATATCTTTCATAATTTTTCAAAATTTTTTAATTATGAAAAATTAGTTGTTAATTACCTGTGTGTATTTGTTATACCAAAAAATAGTAACAATAATGGACTTCATTTCCAACAAATGGAGACATACCCTGATCCCCAGTGTTGAGTTTTCTACTGAAGAACAAGTTCTCTTGTTATTCATTTCTATTTCCCTTGGGCCTTGGCTTTTCCTCTACCATGTTTCTTTATAACCTATATATGAGAGAGAAATCAGTATCTGCCCTGTCTCTCTCTGATTAACTTCACTCAGAAGAATATGGAATAATTTATGAATTTGTGTATGCTAATCTCTGTATCAGTCCAGTTTTAGTATATGTGCTGGCATTGTGAGTACATAGGATGTTTATGTCTAAATATATGACACCTAGAAAGTGCAAATTAGTGCTGGTCCACACAAGATCACAGAAGTTGTTAAATTCAGTACCTCATTTTGCAGACACAGATATCCAGAAGCCAACTACTAGGATGTGGCTAGGTCTTTTGACAGTGAGTACAGTGTTTTACAATATGTTCTGATACTGTATTTTATTTTCCTCCATTAGTTAAAGAGACACAGTGAGTAGTTGAATAAAGGTAGTGAATAGCACTTTGTAGTAAATCTTGAACAATGGAAGATATTTCAAAAGGTGGAGGCAGAGAGATTTTCAGCAGGTAGTGCACTTGCCTTGCACACAACCAACTCAGATTATTCCTGGAACCTCATCTGGTACCTTTAGTTTGTCAGGCATGATCCATTAGTACAGAGTCAGGAGTAAGCTCTGAGTACCACCAACTGTGCCTCCCACCAAATAACAAAAACAAAACAAACACACACACAAACACCCAGCCCACAAAACCACAAAAACATTTCAAAAAGTTAAGTCAGTTATTAGTTGTTTCTAAAAGGTAATGTCATCAGAATGGTGACATTCTAGGTAAACAGTCCAGCCACTGTACTAAAGGGCACCTAACATAGGGGACTCAATTTCTTTTCACTTGTCAGCTGAGGAGGATTCTTCACCATTGTACCAAGAATCAGGTGCAGCCTGATAACAGACCTGGAACAACTCCATACCCCCTTCCCATATGTAGAGTAGGTTTGTACAGCGGGCTGAACTGCCTCAGACCCAGTACTAAGAAATATACTTTCTTCAAATCTTCTTTAAAGATTCGTGGGGGAAAATGCTCAGTAGTTTGGCTGAACTCTCAGGAGCTTGCTCTCCTGGAGGTAATTAAAATGGTGAATAGAAGAGGAGAAGCTAAAATGGGTAGACAGTTCAGGCTGCAGAATCATTCTCGAAAAACATTCAGAAAAACCTGCAGTCTATACATTTCACATAGGAAAAGGAAGGATTGAGTTTTTCTTGTTCATTGTTTAATTTCCAGCATTCTTTTAAATATGCTAGATGACTAATGTATATTTTTGTTTGCTTTGGGCCACACCTGGCAGTTCTGAGGGCTTACTTCCTGGCTCTGTGCTCAGTGATCACTCCTGGAAGTTCCTTGGGTACATAATACAGTGCCAAGGATTGAATTGGGGCCTGTAGCATGCATTAAAGCAAATCCTTTCACCTCAGTACTTTTTCCCGGTCCAACTAAAATATATTTATTGAGCCAATGAATTAGTTAATAACAGAAGGAACACTTACCTTCCTGAAGAGGCCAAATGGGGAGCCTATTATGGCAAAAAAGCTCAGCAGCATGTTCCTGACAGATCTTAGTCTAAGAGTTGTTACCAGGAGTCTATCATTTTTCTTGTCAAGGGGTTAATATACAGAATATATCAGGCACTGGTAGCACTCCACAAGAAGAAAACAGCCAACCCCATCAAAAAATGGGGAGAAGAAATGAAACAGAAGCTTCCAAAAAAGAAGAAATTGAATGGCCAAAAGGCATATGAAAAAAGTGCTCTTCATCTTTAATCATCAGGGGAGATGCAAATCAAAACAAACAATGAGGTACCATCGCACCCCACAGAAACTGGCACACATCCAAAACAGCAAGAACAACCAGTGCTGGCGTGGATGTGGGGAAAAAAAGGGACTCTCATCCACTGCTGGTGGGAGTGCCGACTGGTCCAGCCCTTTTGGGAAAACAATATGGGCATTCCTCTGAAAGCTAGATATTGAGCTCCCATTTGATCCAGCAATAGCACTCCTGGGAATATATCCTAGAGACCGAAAAACACATAGCAGAAACACTATCTGTACTTCTTTATTCATCTCTGCGCTATTCACTATAGCTAGAATCTGGAAACAACCTAAATGCCCGAGAACAGAGGACTGGCTAAAGAAACTGTGGTTCATCTACACTATGGAATACTATGTGGCTGTCAGAAAGGATGAAATTATGAAATTTACCTACAAATGGATGGACATGGAGTCTATCATGCTGAGTGAAATTAGTCAGAAGGAAAAGGACAGATATAGAATGACTGCATTCATTAATAGGATATAGATACCAGTGTTTTAATAAATATGGGAAATGGTAATGGCAAATTAAAACTCACCACTGAATATACACAAAGAGACTTAAGTGATAAACTCTAAATATCTGCAGGGCTAGCCACAATGTGTAAAATAAGAGGGAGAGAGATGCAGAGACAGAGAGAGAGAGACAGAGAGAGAAAGAGTGGAAACGGGGCTGTCTGCTATTAAGGCAGCATGGGGGTGGGCAGGAGGGGGTGGGGTACATTGGTGGTGGAAATGGGGCACTGGTGGAGGGATGGGTGCTGGTAGTCCTTGGCATAACCTTTGTTTATACCTGTAATAGGGTGTGGCACTGCCCTTCTACAATTTGTTTAGGGTTCTCTGCTGGATTATTACGACCCTCCCTGGATTATTTTGGTGTATATAAGGGGATGGACTTGAGGCCCCTTGGCCTTTTGCTCCTTCTTTTGGGTAGGACTTTTCTCGGTGAGATCCTCTATCTTTGGTGGGAGACTTAGGCTCTTTCATATGGTCTAAGTTCGGAGCAGAGCTAGAGTTTCTTCATTATATTGGATTACTGTGGAAGAGCTTTTGTATTATTAAAAGCCTTTTTGGAACTGCACTGGACTCGTGAGTTTTCATCCATTCCTCTGGCATCCTCGGAGGTAAAAGAGAACTTCTGTCCTGACACTGTCGGGGACCCCAGTGACATTCTCCTACAAAAAATATTTTCATATTTATGAAGTGGAGACAAATCTACCATTGTTGATGTGTCTTAAGTCAACAGGCAGAACAATTTCTTTTTGACATGTTTCAAACCAATTTCCTCTAAAACTAAAGACAATATTCAAAATTATTGATGTATTTTTTGTTAATCTGACTATCTGGCATATGTAAGGAAAGTCAGTGTATATATGTATCATTCTGAAGAATCAATTTTAATTGAAGATTTGGGAGGGAAAACTAAATAAAATAGTCAACTAAGGGTGTCGACAAAATGGTTAGTTTTGAATTTCAAATGCTATATTTAAATAACACAAATATATTGAAGAAAATTGAATATATTACTTGAATTTTTTTAAGATGGTGTTTCAATGCTATGTGGTGCTGGGGACTAAAATCAGGGCATTTCACATGAACTATATGTTATATCTCCATGCTGTAAATGTACTGATTCATTTTTCCTTCTTTGAGGGCGATAGGGAACTTGTAGAATGTTTAACAGCATTAGGGGCCAATGTATGCCTTTCCCAACTTGGACCACCCAAATCGTCCCTAGATAAGGTCTAATCTCTTTTGGGGGTAATATCATTTCCTGTTAGGAACAGTGATCTAGGGCTCAGTCTAAAGAGAGAATGGGAGTTAGCAGAGAAGTTGGGTTAGAGAGTAGGGAGTTAGGAGGAGTGCCAAACAGCAACACCCAGAAGCAAAGAGGACATAGACTCTAGAGCTAGGATGTGTGAAAGAGATGAACTTGGAGTAGTAGACCTATCCTGC
>JAJIBD010016349.1:0-18609 GCA_021461705.1 Cryptotis parvus | reverse complement strand
GACTTGGCAGGGGCCCTCCAGGCAGTTTCGGCCATTGGCACCTGGGGCTCTGCCTTTTGTGCAGAGCCCAGGGGAACCCTCTTGGCTCCTGGCATTTTCTAGACTGAGTCAGTCTCATGCACCGTGTTGACACAGATGACGGCTGAGCGCAGGGCACCTGGACATTGATCTGCTTCTCTGTCCAGGGGGCTCGATTGGCCACGCAGAATCCCCTCCTGGGCCCAAAGCTCAGCCAATCCTCTGGTTGCTGGCCAGTCCAGCAAGGCCCTTCACATGAGCGCTAAGATCAGAGGTGGTGGCGGGGTCCGTATTATTGAAAGCCGGCCCGTGACCACCCCCCAGCAGTGTTGGCACGCTGAGGAAAGGAGCCACGGGGTAGCTGGTGCCACTGCCACTGTCCAGCGGACCAAGCAGTGCTCTGAGCCTCACGTGCCTCCTCCCCGACTGCCCCCTGCGGCTCTGGGTTGTCACCCTCTGCTCTCTTACTTAAAGCCAGTGGAGCGCAGAGACTTCAGGTCCCGCCGTGAGTCTAGGGGCTCAGTGAGGGGCTGAGTGTGGCACCGAAAAGTCCCTGGACAAAGGCCTGTGCCCTGTGGGTGGGGAGGCCCCCTGCCCACACCCCATCCTGCAGCGGGGCTCCAGGCCAGTCTGGGAGCAGGGACGGTTCAGCTGGGCCTGAGCATGGGGTGACGTGGAGAAAGGTGGAGTCAGCTTCTCACCGGAAGTCAGCGACGGGCAGCTGCAGGTGTGTCCCTCCATGCACGTGGTTGGAGCTTGGGAACAGTGGCTCCGTCCGCATCTCCCTCTGATCAGGGAAATAATGACCGATGATCCTCGCCTGAGTTTGGAATTTGGAATCTGTCACTTAGACACCATCCATAGGGCTTACTGACGTTCCTCTCCAAGCTGAGGCCCACGCGGCCACCTCAGGGTCAGCTCTGCACTTGGGACTTCAGTGGCAGAGGCAGAGCTCACTCACTGGGGAGCCGAGGGGAGATAGTGCCCAGCACAGCTGGGGCAGGTAGAGGTTGGGGAGTGCAGTTGGGTGGGAGGTGCCTGCCTTCACCCATGGGGGGGCTGCCCAGGCCGGGTGGGAGGTGCCTGCCTTCACCCATGGAGGCGCTGCCCAGGCCGGGTGGGAGGTGCCTGCCTTCACCCATGGGGGCGCTGCCCAGGCCGGGTGGGAGTGCCTTCCTTCACCCATGGGGGGCCTGCCCAGGCCGGGTGGGAGTGCCTGCCTTCACCCATGGGGCGCTGCCCAGGCCGGGTGGGAGTGCCTGCCTTCACCCATGGGGGCGCTGCCCAGGCCGGGTGGGAGTGCCTGCCTTCACCCCATGGGGCGCTGCCCAGGACGGGTGGGGAGCCAGAGAGGCAGAGACTCTGCCCACCTTTGCAGGCTCCAGCCCGTATTGCTCTTCCTCTCTCCAGGAGACGGGGTGATCGCCCAGCCCTGAGGTTCTCAGTCTGTTGTTCCGACAATGCAGGGTTGGTTCTTTAGAAAGTTCTGGGGTAGCATTTGCCTTGCACGCCAGCCGACCCGGGTTCGATCCCTGGCATCCCATATGGTCCTCCGAGCACCGCCCGAGTAATTCCTGAGTGCAGAGTCAGGAGTAACTCCTGAGCATCACCAGGTGTGACACAAAAAGCAAAAAAAAAAAAAGTTCTAGGGTAGCACAGCGGTAGAGCATGAGCCTCAGCAGGTAACAGGACGGGGCTGCACCCAGCACCACAGCAGGGAGAAGGGAAGCCTGCAGTGGAGCTGGCCTGTGCGCGCTTGTGTGGCGGTGTGTGTGTGTGTGTGTGTCGTGGCGGCGCACATGGCAGCCCTGAGGGAGTGGTGACCCCCGAGGGGTGATGCTGCCGGCTGTGAGCGGCCGGCCTGTGTCAGTGGGAGGCTTTGCCCGGCTGGTTAAAAACCACACTCCTGTTTCTTCTCAGGTTGTCCGCAGATCCCGAGCACTGGAAGCTGACCTCTGACTTGAAGCCCGCGCCTTCCTTGGCCCTCCGGAGAAATGTCCGGCATGTACGATGATTCCGTCGGAGTGGAAGTGTGCAGTGACAGCTTCTGGGAGGTGAGGTCCCCCTGCTTCCTGAGGGGTGCCCGCGCCGGGGTCCCTGGGGGGCCTTTCCTGCCTTGCCGTCTTCTTCCTTTTCCTATTTCTTTGATGGAGAGTGGGAGAGGAGATGAGCGCACTGACCCGGCCCTTGGCCAATCCAGAGGCGGCAGGTGAGCTGCCGAGAGGGTAGTGGGCGGCCTCGCCTGGAGGGCTGATCGCGGATGTGCACTGCACACTTGTCACCGCGTCCCTTCTCACGCTCCCGTTGCTCTACCAGCCACGAAGTCTTGGTACCGTCCACACTGATTCCCTAGCTGGCCCCAGAGGCAGGGTCCTGTGGGGCTCTCCACAGAAGGGTGACCAGCGGTAACGTGCCTGGGGCTGGGCCGTGCAGGCAAGTGCCCGAGGGCCGAGCCACGCTGGGAGTCAGTTGGAGCATCTTCGGGTCCGTCTGGGCTAGCGAGGAAACTCCCTTCCTGACGAGGTGACCTCATGCTTGCTCTCCTTCTGAGTCACTCTTCCTGAACCTGCTTGCTTTTCCTGCCCTCTGGTTAAATGATCTCTGTAATTCAATCTTGACCCCTGTTTAATGGCCAGGGTTTAATGGAAGCAGCAGTGGCTTTGCACGACCTGGGTTCTGACCCCTCTGTGCCGGTATCTGCTCTGTGGGGGTCGGATTAGCCAGTGCCCTGACTGATCTGAGCCTTTATCTGCCGGGACACGGGTAGAGTGCGGTGATTCAGCCTTTTGAGGAGGGGCGCCAGCCAGGTGGAAGGGAAACATGGACATTCACCTGGGGTTGTTCTGGACACAGGCAGTCTGGGGGGGTGAGTGAGTGAGACCCTGGGGGGCTGCTGGGTAGTAGCTGGAGGTAGCCTCATGAGCTTGGACGGATCAGGCATGTCATCTTTGTCTGACATCGCATGCCACCTGATGATTGAGCCTATTGAAGACGGGTGGTCACAGGGACCCAGGTCTCAGATGGGCTCGGAATTCTCTCAGCACTTTTCTTTCCTCTCTATGGGAGGAAAGGCCACTATTGACTTTTAGCTGGGTAGTTCCTTCCTTTAAAAGATGTGTTTCCTGAGCACCTACTGTGTCCTGACGCTGTGAGCCCCCCGCAGGGCCCCAGAACCTCGGCCAGAGGAGCTGCCTGCTTGGAGAGCAGGAGCCAGGGAAGAGCTCGGGGGTAGACGCCCCATTGACCAGCCTTTGGGGGTGTCCAGGCCGCCAGAGACACAGCTGCCCGGAGGCGTTCCACCTGCAGCTGGGGTGCTTCTCCTGCCCTGGAGGCTGGGGGGACGCGGGCCTGTGTCAGGTCCTGATTGAGCGAGGCAGTTGGGGAGACGTGATGCACACAAGCACACACACATGCACACAGATGGCGACAGCACACACATGCACACCGGTGGCAGACGTACGTGCACACACACAGATGGCGACATGAGCATGCACACAAGCACACATGTGCAGAGGGCAGGAGAGGCCGTGAAGCAGCTTCAGACATGCGCCGCTGGAGCCAGCTGGCCCGGGTTTGACTCCAGAGTGACTTAAACAAGTCTCTAATTTGTCTTGGCCTCAGCTTCCCTATCTGTAAGCTAGAGTGTAGTGAAGGCCATGCCACCCTGCAGTGAGGCCGGGAGGGAGTGCATGCCCGGTGTGGGTAGGCCGGGCCGGCCGGCTGCGGGGGCCAGCGTCGGCCACACGTGCGCCATCTGCTCCCACAGGCCGCGGCCAGCATGGCCCTAATTGCCGGCTGTGGCTGAAAGCGCTCTGGGGAAGCAGGAGCTCACGACAGTGCAGTTGCCAAAGGCCACACGCGTGCTAAAGCAGATGTAGGTGACAGGTGCCTGCTTTCACGGTCGGCGCCTGCCTACATCAGGGAGTTCTCAGCAGGGTTCCGGCCAACCCGTCCGGCCAGTGTCTCCCCATGTGAGCACTGCAGGGCCTATGGGCTGTGTCTGGGCAGGTCCCTGGAATGCTGCCCCCACTCACAGCATGGGGTCGCCCTGCGCTCTTCACAGCCACACACCAGGGTGGGAGGGGGGGGAGGGGTCCTCAAACTGAGGGGCCGAGACCAGCAAGTTCTCTCCCCTGGGGTGACTCTGGCTTGGTGTGGCCAGGGGCACACAAATGTAGAGACATGCCTAGGGTCTCCGGGTAATGTCTTGGGGTCTTAAGTTTACTCCTTTCCAGCAAAAAATGCAACTGGAGTGGGTTGTTCAGAACATTCTTGTGAGAGCTGGCTGTGGCCCAGCCCTCCAGGAGCCACTGGCCGGGCAGTTGCAGGTGGGCTGTCGGCTCTCCAGGGGCTGTGCGCGCGTGTGTGTGTGTGTGTGTGTGTGTGTGTGTGTGTGTGTTCATGAGGGTTCACGAGCAGTGTGAGAGAAGATCAGGGCGGGAGCTGACTAAGTGCTCAGGTGTTGGCTGGGTGGGTGAGTCCTGGTGGACGGGAGGGAGCAAAGGCCACCACTGGGACACGTGAGTCAGACCAGCGTTACCCTCAGCTACACTCCGCTCTATCCAGCACCGTCACAGGAGACTGACTCAGGGGCTCCTTAGAGTGGAGCTGGAGAGAACGAGCATGTCCCCAGCATGTGCTGGGAGCGGCCAGTCCATAGCCCTGCCTCTGGGCTGTTGGTGCTGGCTTCAGGGAGCTGGGAGCAGGGCCGGCAGCAGGAGCCTTAGAGGGTGGGCATTTAGGGGCGGCGCAGCTGCACAGAGCTGGTCTCTCCCGCTGTTGGCACCAGACACTCCTTCATTTGCACTCGGACCACCCTCTGCAGCAGCCGGCCTGGTGGGTGAGGGCCTGTCTGTGGTTTCAGCCCTGGGCTCCTTGGGCCAAGTCAGGTAATCCCGGTGCCCTGGCCCAGCTCCTGGCCTCCTGGCAAAGGCCTTCATTTACTCAAATGTCTAAATAAGTCATCAGCTCGTGGCTGAGCCGAGCGCGTGTTGACAGCCGCAGCCCAGGACTCGCCCTGGCCGACTTGACTGCTCCACCCGCCCAGGAAAACCTGCCCTGGGCTGGAGCGGTGACTTCTCTGGCCAACCAGGCGCTTCAGCAGGACTCTGGCTCGAGGCTGCTGGACCACTGGGCTCTCCCCTACTCTGGCGGCCTCCCAGAGGTTCCATCCACAGAGCTATCCCCGTCTGGAGTAATTGGGGCCCCGTGTTCTTTCCACCACTCCCAGCCCCACCTCTTTCCCCAGATTGCCTCCTCCAGGAAGCCCTCCCTGGCCCCTCCGTGGGTTTCCTGTATGCCCAGCCGTCATGCTGTGCCATCAGCGTTGCTTTGGGGTCAAGGACACTGTTGTCATCTTGTCTTCTGGGCTGCGACAACGTTCCTGCTGCCTGAGTCACTCAAAGAAAGGATGTGGCTTAGTGCTGGGCCACCAGACCCACCCTCCCTGAAAGAAACATGCAGGCAGGCATCCAACACAGACGGCGACACGTGTGAGGAGCAGAAACCCTCCTGCTGGCCGACACGGGCTCTCCCTGGCTCTAGCCTGTTCCAGACCACAGGGGCAGCAGGGGTGGAGCGGCAGAGTGGCCTTCGGGCCGAGAGGTGCTGAGTGCAGGAGGGTGGGCTCTCCTGACTGCCATGAGACCCTCACCCTGCCCGCGCTTGCTCTCAGCGAGTCGTGAGGAGAGGCGGTAACGGAGCTAGGGTGGCCTGCGGGCCTCCTTCCTGGGTCCCCGGAGAGAAGCTCCCTCTGCGTCCATGGCCTTGCACTTACGTTCCTGCTCCAACCTAAAGATGCACGACCTGTCCCTCGTCAGACCTGGTGCCACTAGCAAGTGGCAGCCCGAGGACAAAGGGCCTTGTCCAGCAGGTCCCCTACAGCCAGCCTGGCACTGTCCTCGCAGCGCTGGGGAGACCGGAGGCCAAGGGATTCTTGTGGGGCCCAGAGCAGAGACACCCCCCCAACACCGGAAGTTGCTGCAGCCGTGTTTCCCAGGGCACCACACGCAGGAGGCGGGGCGCCTCACACCTTGCTCGCCCCTTGGACGCCAGCTTAGAGTCGGTCACTTGAGCACACGGGGCTCCCAGTCAGGCTTGTCCTCGGCGAAAGCCTTTCAGGAGCTTCATTTGCAGGCTGGAGCAAGTGCACAGCAGGGCACCTTGTTCAGCGCCAGCACCACGAGGTCTCCGAGTACTAGGGAGTTTACACCGGGCCCAGGGTAACCCCCATTCTCTGAGGGTTGGGCCCCTGAACCCCAAATAAAAGCAGGCATTTCCCTTTTCTCCTCAGTTACCAATAGGATTACCCAGTGATCCACTCAAGCTGGTGGGGTCTTGAGTGTTGAGGCAGATGACGTAGCTCGGGGCTGTGTAGGTATTTGGGGTGCAGCTAAGGTACCCCTAATTGAAGGCGGGCCGGTCCTGTGGGGCGGAGGGACTGGGAGACCAGAGCTAGTAGCCAGCAGGTGACCGGGGTCCTGGCGTTGGGGCGAAGGCAGCTCTGAGGCACCCACCGCCGCCGCCCCTGAAGGGGAGCTGAGGGAGTGTGTCCTGCAGTGGGGGTGCGGGTGGGGCGTCCTGAGGCCAAGCACCCAGCGCGCCCACGGGCAGCCTGGCTGCTGGCGAGGACGGAGCCGAGCTCAACAGTCTAGGCCTAAACACACCCTTCCTTCCCCCTTACTTACTGGGTATGTTCTGTCTCGGCAACCTGCTGAAAATGGGCACTTGTGGGTTCCCACGTATTTTCCCTTTTTGAGTAATTAAAGATTGATCACGTCAAGAACGGTCTGTGAAGATTTGCTGGGCAGACAGTCGGGGCTCTCGGCAGGGGAGCAGCTGGCTCCCCCTCCTGCTTGGGGTGGGGGTGTCAGCGCCAGGAGCAGGCGCTGGTCTTGCCATGTCTACGCCAGGCCATGCTGTGCTGTGGTGCCAGGCCTGCCCCTGAGTGGGGCCCCTGACCGGCCCAGGGGTGGCTCTTGGACTGGCTGTCCTCCAGCTGAGAGAGCAGTGAGAAGAGGGGCCTCCTGGGAGGGGCGGGGCAGATGGCCGCAGCTCCGCCTGTGGGGCTGGTGCCCCCAGCCTGCAGCGACGGAACCCCAGGAGGGCTGCCCTGTCCCCCGCCCTTCAGGCCCTGAGCCCCTCTCCATATAGTCACCGGGTACTCAGCAGCATCGGTGAGACATTGGACTGACCCCGCAGTTGCAGGCGGCATGGGGTGGGGACACTCTTTCTTCTCTCTGCTCAGCGGGCTTCTCAGCTGTCTCTGCAGGCACAGAGAGGAAGCAGGCGCAGGCCTGGGGCCGTCGGGCCACAGGTTAAAGGTTAAAGGGCGGGAGTGGCAGGTCGCTTTGGCAGCAGTCAGTAGTTGCAGTTTGGGCTTCTGCTGAGGCTTCACAGGTCTGGGCTCTGCCCCTGGGGCCAAGGGACTTCTCGTGGGAGGTGCCGCACCCCACTCTGGCCCCTGCAGGGTAGGCACCACTTCCTGTGGCCCGATTTCCTTTGTTAAATAGGAACCTGCTAGTCCTGCTGCCCAGGGCTGCCCGGCAGCAGGGACGTGCCCCATTATGATGCTGTGGTTGCTGTTGGGGACCCCGGGGTTGTTGCTGGCCAGAGGCTGCTGTGGCCCTGGTGGGGGCTAACGTGCGGGGGGCCATCGGGACCCCAGTGTACAAGCCGCGACAGCAGGTCATGGGGGCAGCGTGTGGAAGGACCACTGTGGTCCCCCTGGTGGGTCAGCCAGCCAGCGCCTGTTGTCACGCACCGCGTCGGCTGTCAGCCAGTGCAGGCGATGGCAGAATAGGTGATGCCAGGGCAGGGACGCCAGGGCAGGCGACGGCAGAGCAGGGGATGCCAGAGCTGGTGACGCCAGGGCAGGTGACACTCAGAGCAGGCGATGCCAGGGCAGGCGACTCCAGGGAAGGCGTGCCAGAAGCTGCCTTTGGCCCTGCAGCCTCTCCAGGTGTTGGAGGCACGGCCCTGGGGAAGACCAGCTCAGAGCCTGTAGGAAGCAGAAGGTAGGAACTGGCCTGGTCAGCAGCACCTCTCGGCTGCCTTCTGTGTGACTCGCTGCCCCCTTTCTGATGAGCACACTGGTCAGCCTGTGTTCCTGTCGGCGCAGACACCTGCCCCTTGGCCAGTTTCTCCACTTCATCTGCCACTGGCTGCAACCCCCCAGCCCCCGCACTCGCTTTCTGCCGTGCACTGCCAGGCCCTGGCGGAGCTGAACATTTCTGTGGGTGCCATGGTGGGAGAGGGAGGGTTGGTGTGGGTGTGCACATTCTGATCGTCACTGGCCTGTGCTACAGGAGCCTACAGGTGTGGCCCTCGGCCCTGCCTGTTACAGCGGATCTGACTGGCTAGACTTCGGCAGCCCAGTAGATCAGCACAGCAGCCCCGCGTCTTTGCTGCTGCTCGTTGTTTTACAGCTCACGCAACGTCTCTGCGCCCGATTCTGCAGCACCGAGTGGCCCGACTTCAGTGCTGCTCTCTGCCTCCTCTTCCTCCTCTCTCCGCCGTGTTCTCTGTCTTGCCGCCTCCTCCTTTCCTGGCCCCACTCATTCGTGTCACTCTTCGTTACTGTGCTTTCATGTGCTGTGGATCCCTGCCCGCAGTGACCCTGCTGGCTGGTCCCCGCCCTATCCAGCTGGAGAGAGAGACCAGGCTAAGTGCCTCACCCAGAGGGGTGTTAGAGGATCTCCTGGCCTTATGCTGAGTTAGGGCTGTAGGGAGACCAGTGGGCATGCAGGTACCCTCGTGGGGTTTGTAAGACGAGACCCGTCAGTCACGCTTGTAAGACCAGTCGGGGCCTTGGTTACCTGCCCCTTCCTCCGCTTCTCCTTGCCACAGCCCTTGGGAGGCGTCTCCCTGCACCTCCTGGGTCCTCCGGCTCCCACTCCCAGAACTGCTTTACCTGAACAGGACTCCCAGATCCCGCAGTTAGTCCCAGTCAGGTTCACGTCCTGAAGTCTGGGAAGAGTGTGTATGCCTCATTCCTGGAGTTTGTTTCTGAGCACAGCCTTCGTTTCTTGTATAAAATATGCGCATACGCGCCTCTGTGCATAAACAGCTCACGCGTGTCTTGTACCTCACAGCTTTATATCTTGAAATTCTGCCTTTACCAAGATCACCTGCGTTTTCCCGTGGTCCTTGCCTGTTTGTGGCTTTGTCATTTGCACATGTGGCTGACTCTGAAGGGACTCAGTGGGGCGAGAGTAGAGGGAAGAAAGACAGAGGCCCGCTCCCTCTCAAGGTGCAGATGGAGTTGGGTCCCAGGGGGCTCTGAGCTCTGGTGCCTGGGCCAGTGGGAAGTAAAGACAGTCCATGTGGGCTGGTGGGGTGGGCGGTGAGGTGGGGCGTGGGCTGGGGGTACCCACCAGGGGGCTGTGCTCCTGTGCCAGTGGGAAGTAAAGAGTCCGTCGCGGCTGGTGGGGGGTGGGCGGTGAGCTGGGGTGCGGGCTGGGATACCCATCAGGGGGCTGTGCTCCTCAGCACGGGTTCAGCCACTCCTCTGTGGTTCGGGGGCTCCTTATAGCGCCAGATGGGCCGGAGGTTCCCTCACTCCAGGGCGGTTCTCCAGGTCCCTCCTGTCTAGCCCCAGTTTTACTGTGGCGCTTAAGTTGTCAGGGAGCTGGTCTGTGTGTGGGGCTGATGGTTCCCACCCAGAGAAGGGTGAAAAGATGAAAGGAAGATGGTGGCCAGAGCCAGAGCGCAGAGTGTAGCGCTGCTGTAGTCTCCCCGGACCCAGTCCTGATCCTGGGGGCCCGCGTTCAGGGTGCTGGGCCTGCAGGCAGTTCTTGTCTGCCCCATCTGTACCCCGAGTCGGGGCTCCCGGCTGCTTCCTGCTGCTCCGTTCTGTACTGTTTACTCCACAGTGCACGGAACTGGTGTGACCTGTCGGCACAGCCCCGCTGGCACCTGCAATTATAAGCCTGGGCTGTGCTCTGATTTCAGTTACACGGGCGCTTCTTAACGGGCTCAGCTGACTGGTCTGCTGCTGCTTCGCAGGGCCTGTGCTGAGGCGTGATCAGCCGAGACTCAGGCAGGGAATGGTGTGAGCGGGGATTCTGGGTGGGCTGTGGAGGAGCCTTCGGGGCTGCTCTTTGCCAGGTCCTCGGCTCCCACTAGCCCTGCTGCGTTGCAGGCTCTGGAGAGTCACCTGCTGGTCTGGCTCCCGCAGGCGCCTTTCAGGATCAGGCCTTGACTTTAGATTTGTCACCACGTGAGCCACCCCTGGCAACATGGCACTACTGGAGAGGTCCCTTGGCATGGGGCCTGGCCCTGCCCGGATGGGAATGGTGTGACCAGAAGATGTTCAACAGTTGGCATGTGATGTCATCAAAGAGACGAGCAGAAGGCCCCAAATCCGGGAGCTTCTGTGAGGCTCCAGCTGTGGACCCAAGTCACACGGAGCCTCTGAGCTCCAGTCGGTGGTCCCAAGTCACACGGAGCCTCTGAGCTCCAGCCGTGGTCCCAAGTCACACGGAGCCTCTGAGCTCCAGCCGTGGTCCCAAGTCACACGGAGCCTCTGAGCTCCAGCCGTGGTCCCAAGTCACACGGAGCCTCTGAGCTCCAGCTGTGGTCCCAAGTCATGCAGAATCTTGCTCTGAAGAAGCTCCCTGGCCCCATCCTCCACTGCCGCCACCGGGTCACTCCTGCTGGCCAGCCTGGAGAGGGAGGGAGCGGCGACACTCAGAGGCTGTGGCTGGGTCCTGTCCTGGCCCCCTCTCCCAGCGCTGTCCGCGGGTGGGGAACTACAAGCGCCCGTGAAGCGGATTGACGGCGGCCACCGCCTGTGTGGCGACCTCATGAGCTGCCTGCACGGGCGGGCGCATCGAGAAGGCCTACGCCCAGCAGCTCACCGAGTGGGCACGGCGCTGGAAGCAGCTGGTGGAGAAGGGTAGGCGCCCGTCTCCTCACCTGCACCGCGGCCGGCTGGGGGACGGGGCACCTGGTCACCCAGCAGCCTGGGCCGAGTCCTCCCGCCTCTGGGACACTGCACTGGCCCATTTCCCTCTCTCAGCACAGTTCTGCACGTGACTTTCACAGGTGCCAGTTGGGCGTGCCAGTGACAGCGATGGCGCCCGCGGGCTGGGGTGGCACAGGGCCTGCACCTCCCAACCAAAGCCGGAGGAGGATTCGGGGTTTTGTGGCCTAACGGTTGCTGTGGACATGGACCCGGGGTCCAAAGGAGGACTTCCTGGGACCTAAGTCAGTGGTGGGAGTCTCATCAGGGCTGGGGGCCTTCAACTGTGCTCGAGGTGCTGGCCAGTCAGGCCAGGCTATGCCAGAGGCCTGGACACTGGGCCCTCAGGCAACCTTAGCCGTGAGACCAGCTGTGCCTGCGGGCCCTTTGCACAGACTCCCCGGCTGAGCTCCTACTCAGCCCTGCTGCCCCCTCTCGGCCCGGAGCTTGAGGGTCTTGGAGCACTTGCCTCTCCTGTACCCCCACAAGGCCCCTCAGGGTCCCTGCCTCTGCACCCCGCCCACCCCACCCCATTAACAGCATGGCAGGCTGAATTGGGGTTTCCTTCCTGAGAACAGGGAGGGACGCAGACATCACATATCTCCCTCTGGGTATTTCCAGCTGGACCTAAGCAGGTGCCCACCAAAGCCTTTTGCCCCCTAGATATGGCTTCATCCGGCTGGGAGCCAGCTCCCCACAGAGCCTGGAGGGTCTCCCTCTAGCCGTCCCTGGGCTGGACGCAGGCCGGCAGAGGAGCAGAGGTGTGTGAACTTCGGCGGCCTGGGAGAAAGGCCCCGGGCTCCAGTTAGCAGAAGCCTATGAAGATGCCAAGACTCAGGTGTGAGGGAGGGTCTTTTTCTGAACGGTGGGTAACTTCAAAAGGAGGAAATCGGTGTAGTCCACCAGTTTCCCTGACAAGAGTGCCAGCAAATCCAGTTCGGTTCCTTGTTCTTTCCTTCGTCCCTGGAGCTAAAAAGAGCAGCCACCGAGAGAAACGTTTACACAGCCAGAAGGGCGCCTTGTGGCAGGCGGCGCAGGCCAAGGTGCCAGGTGCCATGTCGTAACCCAGCGGGTAACCCAGGGACTTCTCTCCCTCCGCAGGGCGCAGTATGGGACTCTGGAGAAGGCCTGGACTGCCTTCATGTCTGAGGCGGAGCGCGTCAGCGACCTGCACCTGGAGGTGAAGGCCTCTCTCATGAACGAGGACTTCGAGAAGATCAAGAACTGGCAGAAGGAGGCTTTCCACAAGCAGATGATGGGCGGCTTCAAGGAGACCAAAGAGGCCGAGGACGGCTTCCGGAAGGCACAGAAGCCCTGGGCCAAGAAGCTGAAAGAGGTGCGCCCCTGCTGGCCGGCTGCTCCACCCAGAGGGGCTGGGCACTTCTTGGAGTACAAGACGCTGTGCGCTCCCCGCCCTGGGTCCTCCCCACTGTGCTCCCGCCCTGGGTCCTCCCCACTGTGCTCCCGCCCTGGGTCCTCCCCACTGTGCTCCCGCCCTGGGTCCTCCCCACTGTGCTCCCGCCCTGGGTCCTCCCCCTGTGCTCCCGCCCTGGGTCCTCCCCACTGTGCCCCCGCCCTGGGTCCTCCCCACTGCGCTCCCCTCCTGGGTCCTCCCCACTGTGCTCCCCTCCCTGGGTCCTCCCCACTGTGCTCCCCTCCCTGGGTCTTCCCCACTGTGCTCCCCTCCCTGGGTCCTCCCCACTGTGCTCTCCGCCCTGGGTCCTCCCCACTGTGCTCCCGCCCTGGGTCCTCCCCCTGTGCTCCCTGCCCTGGGTCCGCCCCCTGTGCTCCCCCTCCTGGGTCCTCCCCACTGTGCTCCCCACCCTGGGTCCTCCCCACTGTGCTCCCGCCCTGGGTCCTCCCCACTGTGCTCTCCTCCCTGGGTCCTCCCCACTGTGCTCCCCCTCCCTGGGTCCTCCCCACTGCGCCCCCTCCCTGGGTCCTCCCCACTGTGCTCCCCTCCCCTGGGTCCTCCCCACTGTGCTCCCGCCCTGGGTCCTCCCCCACTGTGCTCCCCTCCCTGGGTCCTCCCCACTGTGCCCCCGCCCTGGGTCCTCCCCACTGCTCCCCTCCCTGGGTCCTCCCCACTGCGCTCCCCTCCCTGGGTCCTCCCCACTGTGCTCCCCCTCCCTGGGTCCTCCCCACTGTGCCCCCTCCCTGGGTCCTCCCCACCGCTCCCCTCCCTGGGTCCTCCCCACTGTGCTCCCCTCCCTGGGTCCTCCCCCCCGCTCCCCTCCCTGGGTCCTCCCCACTGCGCTCCCTCCCCTGGGTCCTCCCCACTGTGCTCCCCTCCCTGGGTCCTCCCCACTGTGCTCCCCTCCCTGGGTCCTCCCCACTGTGCTCCCCTCCCTGGGTCCTCCCCACTGTGCCCCCCGCCCTGGGTCCTCCCCACTCGCGCTCCCCTCCCTGGGTCCTCCCCACTGTGCTCCCTCCCTGGGTCCTCCCCACTGTGCTCCCCTCCCTGGGTCCTCCCCACTGTGCCCCCGCCCTGGGTCCTCCCCACTGCGCCCCCCCCTCCTGGGTCCTCCCCACTGTGCTCCCCCGCCCTGGGTCCTCCCCACTGTGCCCCCGCCCTGGGTCCTCCCCACTGCGCTCCCCCTCCCTGGGTCCTCCCCACTGTGCTCCGGCCCTGGGTCCTCCCCCACTGTGCTCCCCCGCCCTGGGTCCTCCCCACTGTGCTCCCGCCCTGGGTCCTCCCCACTGTGCTCCCGCCCTGGGTCCTTCCCACTGTGCTCCCCTCCTGGGTCCTCCCCAATGCGCCCCGCCCTGGGTCCTCCCTACTGTGCTCCCCGCCCTGGGTCCTCCCCCACTGTGCTCCCCGCCCTGGGTCCTCCCCCACTGTGCTCCCCCCCCTGGGTCCTCCCCACTGTGCTCCCCCCCTGGGTCCTCCCCTGTGCTCCCCGCCCTGGGTCCTTCCCCCCTGTGCTCCCGCCCTGGGTCCCCCCCCCCTGTGCTCCTCGCCCCTTCTCTGAGTCCTCCCCGTGTGCTCTGTGCTCCCCATGTCCCTCCCTAATCCATCTGCCAGTCCTGGATACTGATGCGGGACCATGCTCTGGGCAATACTTCACCAGCTCTGAGACAGCGGCAGTGTGTCCCTGCCCCGGCAGCTGACTCCTAGAAAGATGTAAAGCTGTCTGTGGGGTCAGGAGCCGTAGTACAGTAGTAGGGCATTTTCCCCGCATGTGGCCGACCCAGGTTCGCTTCCCACATCCCGTCTGTTCCCTGAGCACTGCCAGAGCACTCCCTGAGTCCTGAGCACTGCGGGTGTGCCACCTCCTCCCCAGAAGTACAGAGACGCACTGTGGCCTCGTAAAAAGGATTAATTAAGATTCTATTCTTCGGGTCTTAAGTTTTACCTTAGGGAATGTCCAGCGGTTTTCCATTAGCCTTTAAGTTATTTTTATATTATTTTTGTATGATTTTTAATTTATCTCCAACCTCTGATGTCTGGCTCCCACTCAGAGTGGCAGTGGGAGCCCTGCCGTCTTGTCAGCCTTCCCGGCCCGCAGTGTGGCTCCCTGCAGCTGGGCGCCTGTCTCCCCTCGACCTCTGACCTGACCCTGTTCGTGATGAAACTGGTTGCAGCGGGGCTGGAGCGGCAGCACAGTGTGGAGGGCGTTTGCCTTGCATGTGGCTGACCCGGGTCTGATCCCCAGCATCCCATATGGTCCCCTGAGCATTGCCAGGAACAGTTCCTGAGTGCAGAGCCAGGAGTAATCCCTGAGCATCACGGGTGTGACCCCCAAAAAAAAGAATAAAAAAGAAACTGGTTGCAGCCTCTCCTCCCTCTCTAGATCGAGTCCGGACTCTGGCTCAAGTGCAGAGCGTCCGCCGGGCCACGGTGCCTGGTGCTGTGGCGTGTTCTTTGAGCTCTGAGAAGCAGCCGCTGCTTGGGGGGAAACTGACCTGCGGCTGCCTCTGGGCACTGCCCCTCTTGGCTCTCTCCTTGGGAACTGCCTGCGTCCATCGCTCCGCACCCTGCCTGCTCTTTCCCTGACACCGCATCTGCCCAGCTTTTCTCTCTTTCATCGACCGTTGGGTTTCCCTGGTTTTCTGTTTTGGTTAGCGTCTGTCCTTCCGTCTTTATTGGAAGAGATGGGTGCCGGCACACGCTTAGCCGTGGTGCACACGCACCTTCTGCTGTGCTCTTCTCTGGGGTCACGTATCTGCTTACTAGGGGTGGCGCCCCCCGGCCACGGATTCACGCGCCTTTCAGTGACCCTGTGCCCCCAGTGTGGCTGGACAGTTCAGCGCTGGGCCCCAGGGAGCAGGACTGCCAGCAGTGCCCCCCAGCATGGGCCAGTGACCCTGTGGATTGGACTTGGGGCCCCACACTTGCACGGCAGGACTTCAGCCCCGAGTTCTCACCTGGGCGCAGGTGGGGCCGGGAAGGTCCGTGTCTCACATGCCCAGAGCTGTTCCCACATCTGTGGCTCCACCTTTCCTGGATGACTGTATCCAGCTGTTGTCTAAGTGGGTCCTTGGCCTGGTGCCCTGGCGCCCCCTCCTGGTGCTTCTCCGCCTCTTGCTCAGTGACTTTGCACTTGGTTGCCTCCCCTGTCCCCAGCTCGCTGGATTTCCGCTGCTCTGCCCAGGGCCTAAAGCAGTCTCGGGCAGATGAGCTCTGCTTTCCTGCAGGCTGGGATGGGCCCCCTCTCGGTGCCTCTGTCCCTGCTCTACCCTTCTCAGCAGTGCGGATCCCTCCCAGATCTGTGGACCCTCTAGTGAGGATTTGAGGTTTTCCTAAATGTGACACTCAGGAGCTCACTTCTCCTGTAGGTAGAAGCAGCAAAGAAGGCCTACCACGCAGCCTGCAAGGAGGAGAAGCTGGCCATCTCGAGAAAATAACAGTAAAGCAGACCCTTCCTCAACCCCGAGCAGCTTAAGAAATTGCAAGACAAAGTGGAGAAATGCAAGCAAGAGCGCCCTAAGGGTGGGCCACAGACTCGCGCATGTGCTCGGCGCACCTGGGGCGGGCCTGGCGAACATGTGGCTGTAGGAGCCCGTGCCTGGCAGCTGGGAGCACCAGACCCCAGACGTTTCCCAGCCCAGTGCTAGGCCGGGCGGGCAACAAGGTGGCAGACGGGTGAGTGACCGCTGGTGGGTCAGCCGCCTCTGCACAGGGAGACCCAGCTGCCCAGGAAGTGAGGAGCTTGGCACGCTGCCGAGGGAGGGAAACACCGAAAGAAGGTTCTGGAGCCTGAGGAGGGGACGGCAGCGAGGCAGAGGCCCAGGGTGGTCTAGAGTGCCCCAGAGGGAGCGGCTGGGGTCTCCGTGGAGGTCGGGCTGGAAGCGTCTCGTGTGGCTCCGCTAATGTGCCCAGCAAGAACGGTGCCAGGGCTGGAGCGATAGCCCAGCGGGCAGGGCGTTTGCTTGCATGCGGCCAGCCATGCTGGCCTGGGTTCGATTCCCAGCATCCCATATGGTCCCCGAGCACCACCAGGAGTAATTCCTGAGTGCAGAGCCAGGAGAAACCCCTGAGCATTGCCGGGTGTGACCAAAAAGAAAAAAAAAAAAGAGCAGTGTTACACCTGCCCGGCTTCAGAGACTCGCCCGAGAGTCCAGACACGCAGCTCGCGTCCCTCTGTGGGGCCTCCTGGGAGTCCTGCGGTGGCCAGTGGCAGTGCCGTGCCCAGAGCTCATGCCCTGGGGGGTTGGGAATCTGGGAGACCTGAGTTGTCCCAGAGATGACGTCAGAGAAGGCAGCGCCAGAGAGGAGCTTGTGGCTGGGGGCTTTGTCTCGAGTTCCTGCATGGCCCAGACATGTATCCTGAGCTCCAGGGGCCTTTGAGCTGGAACTGGAGGGCACCGGGGTGGGGCCAGGACACTGTGTGCTGGGTCACTGCCCGCCGTGGCTGCTACCCTGTCACTTGCTCCACGGCCCACTACAGGTGGGTGGACAGGGCAGGGCGAGGCCGAGGGTGGGGCCAGTGCTGACCTGGGGCTGGGGTCTTGCAGACCAAGGACAGGTACAGAAGTCCCTGAAGGAGCTGGACCAGGTCACCCCCCAGTACATGGAGAACATGGAGCAGGTGTTCGAGCAGTGCCAGCAGTTTGAGGAGAAACGCTGCGCTTCTTCCGGGAAGTCCTGCTGGAGGTCCAGAAGCACCTCGACCTGTCCAATGTGTCCAGGTGAGTGTCGCCACACACGCCGCAGAGCAGCTGAGGACTCTGCCGAATCCAGCACATTCTACTCCTTGGAGATGCCACCTGGGACCCCTGCAGCTGCTCTAGGGCCCGAGGAGGGGGCCCGGCTGGGACTAGGATTCAGTGGGGGTGGGGGGCTGTCCTGGCCACACCTCAGACCAGGAGCGAGTCCCACACTTTCGGCTGGCCCACCCTGGCCCGCAGCTGCCCTGCTGCCAGCTCCGTCTCAGTGGTCCTATGGTGGCACTTTCCTTCAAACCCAAACCATGGCCGGAGCATGAGACCTCCTCTGCCATCCTGTCTGGGCCCACTGGGCATCTGGGCTGATGCATTGGCATCCACCTAGTAGAGCCGCCAGGGTCAGAGGTCAAGGCCCGCTATCAAAGTCTAAAGCAGCAGTTACTGCTGGGTCATTACTGGGTCATTCATCTTTATGGTGGTCTCCTGGTTTCCATTCTTGGTGGGCAGGTGTCACCTGATTTGGCCCTGGGTACAGAGTGACCTAAGGCTCCACCACAGACCAGGTGACTTCAGTCAGCTGCAGTCAGAACGGTGAGGCCAAAGGCCCAGGTCAGGGGCAGGTGTCTGCAGGTTGCCTGCCTTGCCTGTGTGTGTCTGTCTGAGCCGAGTTCAGGTCCCCCTTTAGACGGTGGCACTAGATTTGGATCTCCCCGTGTTGGCAGGTTCTAATTCAGTTTCGTGGTGAAGATCCAGCTTCCAAATAAGGTCACATTTGGAAGCACTGGGGCACAGCCCCCGTAACTGGAGGCCACTGCCCAGCAGGGAGGGTTCTGAGGCACAGCAGGTGAATCACTGGCGCTGGTCCGTATGACGCAATCCCTGGTGGAGCGACTGAGCTGTGAGCAGCAGGTGCCGCCAGGAAGGTGTTGTCTGAGCCGCTGTTGCCAGGCAGCCGTGGCACATCCGCGTGGCAGCTGGAATTCCCGCTCTGGGTACTCTGCTTACTCGGTTCTGGGCCACATCCAAGAACCAGCCTGGCGGCCGTGGCTGGTGTCTTCTGCGCCGTGTGTCGCCAAGCGGAGCTGCCGCTGCCTGGTCTGCTCGAAAGCCGAGCCGTGGCTTCGGGCCGAGTCGTCATCGCCTGCCCCACCGGGTGGCTGCCAGGTGACCATCCGCCGAGCCCGCGGTACGACGCGTGGACTCGAGTGGCTGCCACTGTGGGGCCGGCCCGTGGACGAGCCATGCCCCTCTCTCCGCTGCAGCTACAGAAGCATCTACCAAGACCTGGAGCAGAACATCAAGGTGGCAGATGCCGTGGAGGACCTGCGCTGGTTCAGGGCCAACCACGGCCCTGGCATGTCCATGAACTGGCCGCAGTTTGAGGTGAGGGAGGCTGCGCCCAGCCTCTGGCCGGGAGGGCTGGGCCCAGGGGCCAATGGTCTGTCCCTCTCGCTCCACCGCTGTTGACCTTTCCTGTTGGGCAGCAGCACTTCTGTGCTGGGAGCCAAACCCTCATGTAG
>JAJIBD010016348.1:0-17875 GCA_021461705.1 Cryptotis parvus | reverse complement strand
CCCGCCCCTGGGGGGCCTCGGGCTGGGCCTCCAGTGCCATCTTGGCTCTAGGTCCCTCTCCCTGGGACAGAGCCACCCCGGGGCTCAGGTGTGTCTAGCTGCCTCTCCTGGCCCTCGTGGGGGCTGTGCTCAGCACCCCAGGTGCCCACTGGAAGAGATTGGCTCAGCTGCTCTCTCCTCACTGTCCGCCCTTCCTGGACCCCAGGAAGACGGGGTTACCCCCAAAAGGGGGACAAGGAGCAGGACCGTGAGAACAGGGCGCTGGAGTCCGGGGGACACCCTGTCGTCTCTCCGGCCCTCGGGGCAGGGCCCCCGCCCGAGCTCCTCCAGCTGACCTGCACCCCTCACCCTGAAGTCTATGCCGACCGTGGCTAGGAACGTCCCCGGACAGGAAGGCCCCGTCTTTGAATTGCATCAGGAAACAGGTTTTGCCGACGCCTGAGTCTCCCAGAAGCATCACCTAGAGTTGGGTGCAGAGGTGGTTACTGGGGGTTTGGGGGGCCAGGAGAGGACCTGGACAGAGCGGAGGAGGCCGGGGGGCAGGAAGGAGCCAATGGTGCCGGGGGCACCCACTTCTCTCGAGACTGACCTCATGGGTCCTCTGGAGGCGCGACAGACCTCGCACGGGTGTGTCCCCGACTGCCTTTGAGTGGTCCGGGGGTGCACCGTGCCGAGCCCCTCCCCCATCCCAACCCACAATTCCTGGTGGGAGCACATGGCCGCAGGGCTGGGAGCTGGGAGGGGGCAGGGGCTGGCTTGCAGGGCAGAGCAGGGGGAGAGAGAGAGAGGAGGGAGAGAGAGAGAGGGAGGAGAGAGAGAGAGGAGGAGAGGGAGAAAGAGGAGAGAGCAGGGAGGAGAAAGAGAGGAGAGAGAGGAGAGAGAAAGAGAGAGAGAGAGGAGAGAGAGAAGAGAGAGGAGAGAGAGAGAGAGAGGGAGAAAGAGAGAAGAGAGAGGAGAGAGAAGAGAGAGAGGAGAGAAGAGAAAGAGAGGAGAGAGAAGAGAGAAAAGAGAAAGGAGGAGTGTGTGAAAGAGAAAACATATCTAAGTTTCAAAGCAGTCTAAAAATTGTGTGTGTGGGGGCTGGAGCGATAGCCCAGCGGGTAGAGCATTGCCTTGCATGTGGCCGCCCGGGTTCAATCCCGGCATCCCATATGGTCCCCCGAGCACCACCAGGAGTAATTACTGAGCAAAGAACCAGGAGTAACCCCTGAGCATTGCTGGGTGTGACCCAAAAAGCAAAAAAATAAAATAAAAAATAAAAATAAAAATTGTGTGTGATATATAACCTTTCAGTATCTGTATTGTAAACTATAATACCCAAAAGGTGAGGAGAGATAAATAGATAGAGAGAGGGGGGGAGGGGGAGAGAGAGAGCCAGAGCGAGAGAGAGAGCAGAGAGAGCGAGAAAAGAGAGAGAGAGAGAACTTTTTTACATGAAGTTTCTTGTTTGCTTTTTGCTGAACTCCGTCTGGTCGGTAGGGGGCTTACTCCCGGCTCAATGCTCCGGGATTGATACTGAGGGTGCTCAGGGACCCTGTGGGTGTTGAGAGCTGGGCCCGGTCAGCACGTGCGAGACAAGCGCCCTCCGTGCTGTGGACTCCCCTGCCCGGCTCCGGCTCTGGGTTTGGGCTACTCGGTGCTTGGGCTACTTCTGACTTAGTGGGGGGGCACTCATGGTGGGGGCCGCTAGACCAGCCCTCCCCAGCCCTCTCTGCCCGTTTCTTTTCCTTTTGGCTTTTTGGATCACATCCAGCAATGCTCAGGGATTACTCCTAGCTCTATACTCAGGAATTACTCCTGGAAGTACTTAGGGAACCATATGGGATGCTGGGAATCGAATTTGGGTTGGCTGCCTGCAAGGCAAATGCCCTCCACGCTGGACTATCTCTGTGGCCTCTGTTAGTTTCTAAGGACATTTTCTGTTTACAAAGGAGCGTGTAAGGTTAGGGCTGGTGAGGGCCGTGGGCGGTGTTTAGTCTGAGTCCCGCAGAGAGCAGGAGCTGTGTGTGGGGGGTGCGGCTTCCCTTCCTGGCCACTCTCAGCTCATCCTCTCTGGGGCACAAGGCCGGAGGCAGGGACCCCTTCTCCCATCCCTCACCCACCTGGGTGGGGGCAGAGGCGGGCACCTTATGCGGCCAATTGCCCAGTGAACCGGCCAGTGGGCAGTGGGCAGGCAGGAACAGGCAGCGCCAGACCTTCGGGGAGGGGCTCGTGCCTCTGAGCTGCTCCCCAGCCTGGGGCCATTGTTTGAGTCACTCCAGGGGATGCCTAGCGCTAAGTTCTGACTGCGCCCTCCTGGCGGTGCTTGGGGGACCTATGGGATGCCGGGATCGAGCCCCAGCTGGCTGCTTGCATGTGAGGCAAACGCCCTCCCGCTAGTCACTCCTGTGGCTGTGACTCCCTGAGACCCCAGAGTGGAGCAGGGGGCGCCTCCCGGGCCCACCCCACCTCTCTAGCCAGACCAGGTGCTGGGGACGGGCAGTGTGGGTCAGCGGTCAGTAGAAAAGCCCTTTTCGCAGCCGCTTCTGCTAGGGGTCGACTGCCCCTGGTGGCGGGAACAGGCAGGACGTCCTCTGGGGTCAGCCCAGCTGCCCGGCTGCGGGCCAGCCCCGGGAGAGGAGGTGGGGCAGGAGTATTTTACAGCAGCAGCTGCTGCGACGCCACCGCCCAGAGATTCCATCAGACAGCTGCTCCCGGGCCACCTCCTAGGTAAACAGCGCGCCCTGGCAGCTGGACGGACACGCAGTCGCCACCAGCCTGGGGCTGGTCCTCAGCAACCCTGCCCCTTCCCCAAAGGCGCGGGGGCCCCGTTTCCTGCCTGGGCCGCAGAGGACGCCTATCTCAACGGCTGGGGGCGGGACACTGCACATGGTTTCCCCCTGCAGGATGGGGGCGGGGACCCCAGCCGGGTTCCTGCACGCAGGCCTCCTTCAAGGGCATGACCAGAGGGCAGCGCCCCTCCCACAACGCCCCCCCCGCCCCCCAACCCTACCAGAAACAAGCCTCTGGGTAGAGGCTGGGCGCCTCCTTCACCCTGGCACCTGCCCGCCCCAAGGGACAGATGGAGGACACGGTCACCTTCCTGCGCTAAGGGCAGTTCTGCAGAGGGAAGGAGCCCGCAGGCTGGCGGAAGTGCTCGCAAAAGGGGGGAGGCAAGTTTGCAACTGCCCACCCCCCATCTTTTCTCAGGTTCTAAAAATGCCCAGATGAACCCACATTCCGGCTAGCAGCTTCCTCGTGAAAGAAGGCGCCAGGCGGCGACTGCAGGGTGCAAACAGAAGGGGCGGGATCTCGGGGTGCTGGGCCCCCAATCCTGCAAACGACGCCAAGTCTCGGCTGAGCTTTCGGCCTGGATAAAGGGCGGGAACTGCAGGGCCGGCCGCCAGGGGGCGCGCCTCCAGGCATCCCCATCCCCGGGGGAGCCGGTGCAGGCTCGCCCCTGACCCACGGCCAGCAAGCCTGGACCCGGGACCCTCATCTCGGGCGCCTGTGGCAGAAGAAACCTGGGAGGGTCCCCCGACCAACGGCGCCTCCCGCTCCCGCCGCGCCAGGCCAGATCCTCGGGTCTCCGGGCGCAGCCCTTTGGGTCTCTGCGAACCTGGCCGCGTTCGGGGGGCCGCTGAGCCCGACCCAGGCGCGGACAGAAAGGGCGGCAGGACGGCTGCGGGGAGGTGGGGTCCCCAGCGAAGGGCGCCGCGCTCACCCACCTTGCCTGTGAGGTCGTAGCTCGAACTGCAGGGAGGGGAGCGCTCGGGGGTCTCGCCCTCCCGGGTGGCCCCGGACGTGCCGGTCATGGCCCGGACAAGAGGTGAGCCGGTCCCGGCTGCACGGGCGGCCCGGAACGGCCCCGCCCCGGCTCCACCCCCGTCCCCGCCCGGCCGGCCAGGCTCGGACCCCGACAGGCTCCTCCCCGGGACCCCGACAGGCTCCTCCCCGGACCCCGACAGGCTCCGCCCCGGGACCCCGACAGGCTCCTCCCTGGGACCCCGACAGGCTCCTCCCCGGGACCCCGACAGGCTCCTCCCCGGGACCCCGACAGGGCTCCTCCCCGGGACCCCGACAGGCTCCGCCCTGGGACCCCGACAGGCTCCCGCCCCGGGACCCCGACAGGCTCCTCCCCCGGGACCCCGACAGGCTCCGCCGGGACCCCGACAGGCTCCTCCCCCGGGTACCCCGACAGGCTCCGCCCCTGGGACCCCGACAGGCTCCTCCCCCCCCGTGATCACCACAGGCTCCTCCCCGGGACCCCGACAGGCTCCTCCCTGGGCCCCGCCTCCTCCTACCCTGCAGGGGTCGGAGCGGCTGTTCCACGAGGGCGCGGCCGACCTAGGATGCACGCACCGGAGCAGGCGCGCCGCTGGGCACCAGCTTTGAGCTCCGAGCACCCGGGCCCGGTTCAGGCCCGACCCCCGTCCCTGTCATACGGGTTTAGGGTCCCTGGAGACCCGCCTGCCCGGGAAGGTCTGGCCTCGCGGGCTCCGGGGAGGCGGGGACCCGCGCTCGGATTCCCGCTGCAGCTGCGCAGAGCGGCCAGCAGGCGGCGCCCGAACCCCGGCCGGCCTTTGGGCAACAGGTGGTCTGGGGCGGGGTCTGGGCGGCTGCGGCCCTGCTTAGGCTGTGGGTGGAGGCACCCTGGGGACTCTGCCGAGCAGTGTCGCGTTGGCTATTGCACCCCACCGAGATCTTCCCAATACCTCTTCTAGGCACCATTTAATGGTTTTGGCTTGTTTTTGGGCCATACCTGGCGGTGCTCAGGAATTACTCCTGGCAGGGCTCAAATTAACCTTATGGGATGCTGAGGATCAAACCCACCCAGGTGAGTGCAAGGCAAGTGCTTACTCACTGGACTACAGCTGCAGTCCCCCTCCGGGCACACTGAAGGACATTGCCGTTGTGTCTCTCTGAGGGGTCCCTGGTCAAGTGGCTGCTTGGACCCTGACACCTCAACTCTCCCCAGCTGTTGATGGGAGCTTAGACTGTCCCGCCATGCCAGACTCCCAGGTGGGCACTGCCCGTGCAGCCCTGCAGGAGGCTGGGTGGGCTCCTCGCCTGTGCACCCGCCCTGGCGCCAGCGCTCAGGGCCTCAGGGCAGAATGGGGCTTTAGAGGGCCTGTGAGTGGGTGGGGGAGGGGTCCCGGGCCCAGGCAGGCCCAGTGGGGTCTGTGTGCAAACCCGCCCCTGAGTTCTAGCCTTGGCTACAGCCCGTTCCTGGGTGGGTTTGCCTGGATCTCGTCTGCACAAGCTCAGACACTTGGGGTTCCCTGTAGGTGTCCCTCCCTGATGCCCGTAGGGTGCCCCTCCCCTGGTGCCACTGGGTGCCAGGGTGCTGCTACCAAGAACGCCTGTGCATCCAGTGCCCTGGGCTTCGGGCACTCCTGGGCTCCCAGGGAGCCTACAGGGGGGGTTGGCTGAGGGACAAGAGTGAGAGAGTGAAGGGCCGGAACAATAGCACAGCAGGGAGGGCGTTTGCTTGCCTGAGGCTGACCAGGTTCAATCTCTGGAATTCCACAGGGTTCCCCCGAGCTCCGAGCTCCGCAAGGAGTAATTAATTCCTGAGTGCAGAGCCAGGAGGAACCCCTGAGCATCATCAGGTGTGGCCCCAAAACAAAACAATACAGCAGTGGAGCTGGGGTCAGGCAGAGGCGCCCCGTGGAGACAGGGGCTGGATTGGGGGATGAAAAAACGGAGCCGCAGGAAGTGGGACGAGGAGAGGGAGGGCGCCCCTGGGCTCTCCAGTGGAGGGACCCGACCCGAGGGCGCCTGTGGTTTGCGTGTGGCTCCCTGGTGCAGAGGAACAGCCGAGGCTGTTGAATGTTCAGGTGAATGTTCCAGAAGGAATAAACAAATACAAGCTCAGCCTGAGCCGTCGCTTCGGAAGAAGTTCACCAACTTGGCAGCGGGGCAGGGTGGGCATGTTCAGGGCAGCCTTGAAGGTGTCAGGGAGGTTCAGAGTTGGGGTGCTGGGGTGTCAGGGAGGTTCAGAGTTGGGGTTTCACCCCAAGAGACACATTCATGAGGGATGTGGTGACCAGAAGAAGCTGAGAACACCCTTCCAGGAAGTCCAGGTCACCCCACACCTGCCCAGAGCAGCTCCCGAATACCCAACCCTCACACCACACACCTCCCAGTGCAGAGACATGCGTACACCTTCAGACACACACACCCTCAGGCCACAGATACACATTCTTCATGCTATCTCCCAGACATGTGCTCATATGTGGACACATGTGAGGAGCATAGATGTGAGGTGAGGTGCTGGGAGCCCCAGAGCAGACGAGCTTCTTCCAGAAGGCAGCTGGGGGCCCGCAGGTGACCCTCGCCCTCAGTCTGACAGTCCGGCCTCTGCCCAGGGGTGACCCTCGCCCTCAGTCTGACAGTCCGGCCTCTGCCCCAGGGGTGACCCGCGCCCTCAGTCTGACAGAGCCGGGCCTCTGCCCCAGGGGTGACCCTCGCCCTCAGTCTGACAGAGTTGGGCCTCTGCCCCACCCAGCTTGAGCTGGGCCAGCAGGAGTGGCAGCCTCGGGCACACGTTCAAAAGGAACCAGCCTCACCCCCACCTCCAGCCCCACAGTCCGGGGACTGACTCAGAGCGAGGTGTGTGGGGCACCCCAGGTTCTTCGGAGCTGTGTTCAGCCTCCTGGGTGTTGGGTGCCGACACCCACAGCCCTGACTCGGGAGGCCCAGATGCACGGGCTCTCCTCAGAGAGGAGGCGCCTCACTCCCTCACCCGCCCTGTGCCTCTGTGGGGTGCGAGCTTGAGGGCTCACCCCCCCTCACCTCGCACTCGCTGACAGGGACAGGGATGCGAGAGGAGGCCGTGTCGGGCCGTGTCCACAGTGCGCTGGGGCCTGTGAGGTGTGAGGGACCCTGAGCTCCCTCCCCACCTCAGAGACCAGCTCTGGGGGGCCCCAGACTCCAGGCCCCGCAATCACCCTGGAGGCCCCTCCCTGCTTTCTGGGGAGCCCTGGCATCATGAGCCTTCCTCGCTGAGACCCGACTGGCATGCCCGGGTCCCGTCCCCTGTCAGAGCTGCTGTGACCCCGGAGGGGGCCTCACAGGGTTGTGCTTGCTGGGGCCCAGGCATGACCGTGGCTCTTGCTCAATCCACAGGAGATGGACCCCTCCTCAGGCTGCAGGGTCATGGGGTCAGGCGGGGGCAGGGGACGGGGCCAGGAGGGCAGCGGGCTGTGACTGCAGAGCCTGAGAACATCCCTCCTGGAGCCGCCTCGGAGACGGTCCAGGGAATGCAACTGAAACGGAGCTGGGCCCTGGACAGCACTCGGTGAGGCTGTTTCCAGAATGTTCTGCCCGCCTCGCCCGCTCAGATTCCTCCCCTGGACATGGCCCTGAGCAGCCTGCGTGGACACGGCCCTGATTTCCAGGGGCTTGGAGTCGTGTTCAGCCTGGGGGACCCCAGGAGATGGGGGAGCAGGAGGAGAGTGTGGGGGATGGGGGTCTGTGGGCGCGGGTTCCCGAGGGCACAGCTCCTGCCACCAGCCCAGCCCAGGGACCCTCTTTACCCCGAGTTCAGTGATCACGGCCTCGGTTTCCCTCCTCACACTGCATTGCGTGAAGGTTCTGGAAGCCGCCGTTGCTCCTGCCTTCCCCCCGGCTGCCCTGGCAAGTGCCTTTGCCTGCAATCCCTGAAGGACCCGGCGGCACCGTCCCGTTTCCTGCCCGCAGCCGGCAGAGCGGGGCCCGGCTGGCGCCACTTACCGTGAAGCTGATGCCCACAGTGGCCGAGAAGGAGCCCGGGAGGAACTTGCCCTGGTCGAACTGCACCAGCAGTGACGTCTTCCCCACGCCGCTGTCGCCCACCAGGATGGTCTGCGGAGCGGAGAGATGGGTGAGGGGGGTCGTGGCCGCAGGAGGGGCTCCAGCTGAACACGCAGAGGAGAGTGCACACGCGGGCACACACACCTGCACACACACCTGTGCACACACCTGCACACGCACACACACATACGCCTGCACGCGCTGTTCTCGCCTTGGGGTTGGTGCTGTTCTGAAGACTCGCTTCCTTGGGCAAGTTCTGGCCACAGGCGCAGTGCTGGGAGACCCGGCCCCCTCCTGTGTTTCGACGGCTTGTTTGTGGGCCGCCGGCCTGTGGGGGGCCTCCCTCCCCACTGGAGAACACCTCTGCGGACCCGTTTCCTCCCACTGATCCCAGCTTCTGCGGCTGCCCTGAGACCCACCCCACTAACTCATCTTCTTCCCCGGAGGGCGACCACCAGAGCCAGGGGAGGCGACCGCCAGAACCAGGGGGCGACCGCCAGAACAGGCTTTCCCTTAGTTTCCATTTTTTTTTTTTTGCCTTTTTTGGGTCACACCCGGCAATGCTCAGAGGCTACTCCTGGCTCTGCACTCAGGAATTACTCCCGGCAGTGCTCAGGGGACCATATGGGATGCCGGGGATCGAACCCAGGCCGGCATGGGCCGGCCGCGTGCAAAGCAAGCGCCCTACCCGCTGGGCTATCGCTCCGGCCCCTAGTTTCCATTTTTATAGCATATCTGCTGGTGCTGGGGGTTCCTTTAGGCTTGGAGGGACCCTGCAATCGAGGATGGGCCCTGGGGTTACCACGTGCAAAGCCTGAGCCAGCCGTGGGCAGCGCATCCAGCACTCGCTGAGTCCGCCTGTGTCACCCGGACCGAGAGACCGGGTGGCTCGGGGCAAGTGTCATAAAGAACTTAGGAAGGTGTGGATGCCCACACTGCAGGTGTGGCACAGCAGCACCACACACAACACACACTCCACACTCACACGTAAATGATGCGCACTGCACAACATGTATACACACGGTTCACAGTCAGCCACACGTGCACACACGTGCACACACACTCCCCACATGCCCACACAGGGACAGCAGGGGAGATCTGGACACGATGTGTACACACTCACAGCCACAACAGTTGCACTCACTCATGCACAGTCACACACTCCACTTTAGTGCACGCTGACATTCACTTACTCTCATACACACTCAAACCCACACACACTCACTTTCATGCATAAATACACTCTCATGCACACACTCAAACTGACACACTCACATACTCTTATTCAATGCACACTCACACTCGTGCACACTCACGCATTTGCACACACTCCACACACTCCCACACACTCCCACACACTCACAGTGTCCAACAATATCTTTCCCGGTTGTGGGCCAGAAGTCGGGAGTGCGGCGTGGGCAGGAATCGTGTCAGGACAGGCTGGTGGGACGAGGTTGCTGTGCGCACACACCCTGACGCCCCCAGCCCTCGCTGCCTTTCCCCATTCCTGGTCTGGGTGATGGAGCAGGAGCAGGAAGTGGACCTCCAGGTCACTTTAAGTCTCCATCGATGGAGCAGTAGCCAATCAGAATGGCTAATGGGACGGCTGGGGTGGGACTTGTCAGCAGATTAAAGGAAGCCCCCACCCCTCGCCTTCTCCCTCTTCCAGGATCAGGTAGGGACACGCCCAGCCATGGGCCTGCACAAGTGGGGCCACTCAGGGTCACACGGGGCCAGAATGAAGTCAGGGCTGGGCCACCCAGGATCGCTCAGGGACAGCAGAGCTCGGATGCCCAGGGGTCCTCTCCCCTCTGGGGAGGAGCCGGGCACATCTTGGGTGGGGCCGGGCACATCTGGGGAGGGGCGGACACATCTGAGGAGGGGCCATGAGCACACGGCCGCCTCTCCAGGAAGCGCCCTGACAAGTTTGGGGATCCGGACACACCCGGGCTCAGTCTGAAATGGGCCTGTTGTGCATGTCCCTTGTTGGGCAGGTCCCCAGCACCGACACACCCCCCCCACCGCCAGTGCCCCCTCCGGACCCCCTTCCCGGACCCCTCTCCCTGCAGCGGGAGTTTGACCCCAGCCCCTGCCTTCCTGACACTTTTGGGCAGGTGCCGCCTGGCTTTGGCACTGGGAGCCTCAATTTCACTACCTGGGCCCCAAACATCAGTTCCCCGAAAGCCCAGGTGTAGGGCACTGTGTCGGGGGCCCGCCTTGGCGAGGGGGCTCCCTGGGCCACCCCAGCAGGGGAGAGCAACAGACGGAGGGTCTGTGCGTCCCACCGCCCTGGCTCGAGCCCGTCGCTCTCCTTGAGGGAGCTGTTGAGGCCCCACAGGGAAGTTTCTCTAAAGCGGGTCCCATGTACCCACATTGCTCAGGGCCTCAAATTTCCTCTGGCCAGCACCTCCTTCCTCTTTTTCTGCAATACAGGAGTGGGGGCGGCTGAAGAAGGAAGCCAGAGCGAGACAGTCTGAGACAGAGTCTGCGGCGAGACAGAGGCCGGCGGAAGGGAGCAGGTGAGGGGGCTCCGTCCTGGGCTGTGCCCACACCAGCCCGGGGAGAAGATCCGGCCACTCGCGCTCCTGGGCCTCCTCTGCTGCCTTTCAGGTGAGTCTCCCTGGCCTGGAGAAGGGCCTGGAGGGTCCCAGCGAGCAGCTCACGCTGGGGTCACGCGGGGGCTGTGAGGCCTGTGCTGGAGTTTCAGCCCCTGTGCGGGGTGGGTGGGGCTGGACCCTGCAGTGGCCTGGGAGTGGGGACTGACCCAGTGGTGGGGGGCCAGAAAGGGGTGACCTGGGGCGGGGGCAGCTTAAGAATCCAGGGGAGGCGTCTGACCCGCAGCGGGTGGCCCCAGTGGACAGTGAGGCCCCAGGGCAGGAGCGGAAACAGTGCAGAGACCAGCGTCCACTGCTCCCGCTGTGCTGTCCCGGGGGTGGGGGGACGTTGGAGGGGGAAGGGGTGCAGGAAGGAAAGTGGGGACAGTGCTGGACTGTCTGTGATGTGATGCTGGGAGCAGGAGGAGGTGGACAGACTGAGGGCCTAGGAACGGCCAAGGTAGTTCTGGGTGGCTCTGACGGGCAGAGAGGCCCGGCCCTGCGGTGGGTCAGTGGGTCCCGTCTGATGAGGCTCAGGGGGCTTCGGGTCCTTCTCTGTGTCTCCAAGGGCTGGTGGGGATGGAGCCTGGGGTCCAGCAGGCAGGTGGGCGCCAGTCCTTGAGCTGTCTCTAGGATGTGGTCCTGACCCGGAAGCACTTGGGGCTCAGTCCTTGACCTTTACCTGTCTCCAGACACGTCTCACCTGCTCATATGTTCTTGGTTATATTTTTTGGTCGCACCCAGCAGTACTTGCGGGAACCAGGGGGAGGTAGAGTCAGGTGTCAAAGCTGGGGCTCCCACAGTTTTTTTTTCTTTTTGGGTCACACCCGGCAATGCTCAGGGGTTTCTCTGGCTCTGTACTCAGGAATTACTCCTGGCGATGCTCGGGGGACCATATGGGATGCCCGGGGATTGAACCTTGGCCGTCGCGGGCCGGCAGTGTGTAAAGGCAAACGCCCTCCCGCTGGGCTATCGCTCTGGCCCCTGGGGCTCCCGCATTTAAAGCTCACACTTTACTCCTTCAAATCAGCTACCAGCCGACAACGCCGTGCAGCTATATTCTAGCCTGGACACCTCCCTGGATTCTAGAACCTTCTATTTAACTTTCCTCCACTTGCACATGGGGTCTGCCACACCTCCCCCACACCCCCTCTCTCATGTCTGGGGGTCTCTGTCCACACTCGGTGGTGCTCAGGGGCTGCTCCTTGCTCTGTGCTCGAGTATCGCTGTTGGCGTGTCCGGGAGCTCAGAGGAGGAGGCGGGGGTGGACCCGGCCTTGGGGCAGGCACAGCAGCGCCCTGACCACTGCACGGTCCAGCCAAAAACTATTCCGTTTTTGTTTGCTTGGAGCCACACCTGGCAGTGCTCAGGGGACCGTGTGCTCTCGGGGGACTGAGCCCCGGGCCTCCCAGAGACAGCACCTGTGCTCGCCTGGGCCTGGGCGATCTCTCAGGCTCATCTGAGATTCCTGCTTAGTGGCTGTTGTTTCTGGTCACACCCGCTGATGCTCAGGGGTTACTCCTGGTAGGATCAGGGGACCGTATGGGATGCCGGGGATCGAACCTAGATGGCCACATGCAAGACAAACGTCCTCCCCGCTGTGCTGTCGCTCTGCGTGCCCCTCCCCACCGGAGATTCCTGACATCACCCAGGTTCTCACATGACCCCCAATTCTGCTTCTAGGTATAGGCGCCTAAAGAATACAGGCGTTGGTACACATCGACAATTGTTTCCCAGCCTCTTACATTCTGGAATCATCTGTACCCTTTTGGCTACAAGCAAAAATCTCTTTCTTTACATTATGGGTCTCTCTTCTCTCTCCTATCTCCTGAATAAATCCATGACTTCAATTTTAAAAAGTGATAGTGCTGCGGCGGTCCATGCCAGCCAGGGGTTCAATTCCCGGCATCCCATATGGTCCCCGAGCACCGCCAGGAGTGATTCCTGAGTGCAGAGCCAGGAGAAACCCCTGAGCATTGCCGGGTGTGACCCAAAAAGCAAAAAATAAATAGATAAATTAAAAAAAAGTGATAGTAAGCCCTGAGCACTGCCAGGTGTGGCCCCAGGATGAAAAACAAACCGAAACAGTTGTACAGAACTGTGCATAGCAATGTGATTCATTTGCATCCCAAGCAGACACGCAGACCGTGTTGTGTTCTGGAGCTGAGCAGAGCGGCCAGCGCTGTACTCAGGGCTCTGGTTAGCTCAGCAAGGAACCAGGGGCTGATCCACGGCCCTGCATGACAGATCTTGAGCTCACAGCGCCAAGCAAAGGGAGGCCGACACCGACCGACAGACAGACAGACGGACAGACAGGCGCTGAGTCTGGGCAAGGCCAGAACATGCAAGTTCACGGTCAGGCGGCTCAGAAGCTGTGAGCGCCGGGCGTGTGCCGCTCCTCAGGGTTAGGGAATATTCTAAACCAGGTAGGAGATTTGCACACTTGGAGAATGTGTTGAGGTGGTTTGGGGAAGGCGCGTTTCTCGCTTCAGCCATTCAGCTTCAGTCACCACGTAGAGCCCCCGAGCTGTCCGGAGTCACCGGAGCAGAGCCAGCAGTGGTCTGAGCACACCAGGGCAACTGCTGCGGGTGGCCCCCAAGCCCCACAAGAGGAAAAAACAAAGTCAAACATCTCACCCACCTATGCACAAACTTCATTTTACTTATCTATTTTGGCTTTTGGGCCGGAGCGATAGCACAGCGGGTAGGGCGTTTGCCTTGCATGCAGCTGGCCTGGGTTCCATCCCGGCATCCCATATGGTCCCCGAACACTAGATCACTAGATCCCCAAACACTGCCAGGGGTAATTCCTGAGCCAAGAGCCAGGGAGTAACCCCTGAGCATCATCAGGGTGTGACCCAAAAGAGCCAAAAATATATATATATATATATATATATATATTTGGCTCTTTGGGTCACAAGTGGCAATACTCAGGAGTTACTCCTGGCTTTGCACTCAGGAATTACTACTGGCAGTGCTTGAACCCGGGTAGGTCGGGTACAAGGCAAACGCCCTCCCGCTGTGCTATCGCTCTGGCCCCTGTACACAAAATTTAAAATGGCGACAGCACGGGGGGCAAATTATCTTGCTGCAACCAAGAAGGAAAGTTACCGGGGAGCAGAGTGAATGGGAGGCGGCCGTGTTCTGGGGGCGGAGTCGGCCAATGCTGGGTGCGTGTGGGTTGGGGCTCCCGGGGCTGTTTGTTGGGGCCCAGGAGCCTCGGGTGGGCTGTGCCTTCCCAGCGCCTCACGTCTGTCATTTACCTGTCACTCAGGACATGGAAAGTGTTTCCAGTAAGTGACACTTGTCTTGCCCTTGTCAGAGTGACTCGGGGGACAGGAGCTCTGGGGGTGTTTCAGACAGGGCCAGGGGGCCGAGCCCTCAGGGGACCTTCTGAGCAGGGAGACTCAGGTTGCGGCCAGGGTGGCTCCAGCTCGCGCCGCAGGCACCGTGCGCCCGGTGGGCTGTGCTTGCCGCGTCCCGCAGAAGGGAAAGGTCTTGTGGCCTCCCGGCTTGGGAGCCGCTGCTGGGGGCAACGGCCTGTCTCTGAGGAAGGGGTTAGGGTCGGGAGTGACTGGGGGAACACGGCTGGGGCAGAGCGGGGCGGGCTGGCTCCAGGGATGCTCGGCCCTGTTTCCGCATGGAACGACCGAGTCGCTTTCAGGGGGCAGCTGGAGGCCAGACTGATGAGTCGGGGACACATGCCGGACGCGGCTTCTCCTGTGACGGTCATGGGGGGCTTGGTGGGAGCTGGTGTGTGCATGTATGTGTGTGCATGTGTTTGCGTGTGCAGGCAAGCGTGTGCAAGCATGTGCACAAGTGCCTGCCTGAGTGTGTTTGGGGGTGCTCAGGAGGGGGAGGGCTTCTGGAGCCGGCCCAGTGCTGCTCGGAGCCCCCCAAAGAAGCCCTGAGCCGCCTCCAGAACCGCCGTGGGAGAGGCCGTTTCCTGGACGCCGTTTCCGTGTGAAGGGCCCATTGTTTGACCACACAGAGGAGAGATCGCAGGAAGGGCCCTGCGCTCAGAGCATCACTTCTGGGGAGGGGGAGAGGTTGGAAGGACTTTATTTCTCGGAGACGTGTAGCCCTGGGTCTGAATCAGCCACACTGTGGAGGGGGCAGAGCTGCCCGTGTCCCCTGGGGTGCTGAGTACCTGGAGGCCACTGGGGGAGGGGGTCCATCCCGGGGGTGCGCTGGACACTAGCTGCCCCCTGGCTGCTCACTCGTGGTCGGGGGTTACTGCCGCTCTCCAGCCCCTGCCCAGCTGCTGAGCCCTGGGCTGCCCCTTTGTGTGTGTGTGTGTGTGTGTGTGTGTGTGTGTGTGTGCGGCGTGTGCGCTCTGCCAGGCTGGTTGAAGGGTGGGTTCTGGCCCAGGCTCCAGGCTGCCACTTGGGAGAGGGGTCCTCTGGGTCCAGGGTCATGGCGCCCATCTCTGGGGAGACAGGCGTCCTCCGCTCTCAGGGGGATGCGGCCATTCTCTTTCGTTCCCCGGCTGCTGTGACAGTGGCGGCACCTGGTGGCTGAAACCTGGGCACATTTCGGGCTGGATGTGGGGAGGGGCTCGGTAGAACATGTGTCTTGTGTGTCTGTGTCCTGGAGTTGTTCCCAGCACCACCAACACGCCAAACCCAGCAGGGCCCATTTATAGTGACCGGGTCGGAGGCGAGTCTGTCCCTGGAGTCAGACAGAGGCTGCGATCCTCGGTGACTCCAGGGACAGACATGAGAAAAGATACTTTGGGGGCCAGAGAGCCAGATCAGCGGACAAGGGGAGGCTGTGCAGGACCGTCACAGACAGACAAGCGGATCAGCGGGATGCAGAGTGACTCACACAGATGCCCCGATGGGGACAGCGGGATTCATGGGCGGGGCAACAGCACAGCGGGGAGGGGGTTTTCTTTGCACACGGCCCACCCTGGGCTCGATCTCTGGTATCCCATATGGTTCCCTGAGCACCACCAAGAGGAATTCCTGAAGGCAGAGCCAGGAGTAACCCCTGAGCATTGCCAGGTGTGGCCCCCTAAACAAAACCAAACAAAGAAACAAAACCCAAAGAGGTTTGTAGCAACAGCTGGGCGCAGAGTCCACAGCACATGGGCAGCGGGCACCTGGCGTGGGGAGCTTCAGTACCACCAAGGGGGTCGTTACGGGCCCAGGAGAAAGAGCCGTGACCAGTGGGGAGATCGGCCCAGCCCTAGGGATGTGCTGCAGCCGCTGGAGCTCTGGTCACCCCAACACAGCATCATCCATCACCATCGCCCACCACCTGTCACACCTCAGAGACAGTGGGCGCCCAGCCTCACAGAGCAGGGCAGTCCCTGCCCAGGGCTGCTAAGGTCAGGCTGAAGCTTCAGGCTGCAGAGGATCTCGGCGCCCAGCAGGGGGGCCATCACTGCTCAGTGTCAGGTTTTGTGTCTCTGAGGCCCAAATGGGGTCCTGGGGTTCAGGACTTTGCCCAGAGCAGTGGAGGACAGAAAAAAGGGGGTTGGGGAGGCGTGTGCCCCTGGGCTCGGGGTCTCCAGGTGGAGGATGTGAGTGAATCCTGGTCCCTGGTGGTGGCGCTGTCCTCACGGGAGGTGACAGGCTCGTGTTTGTCCCCAGGCTCAGCTGCTATCAGGGGCCCGGAGCCTTGAGCGGCCATGTTGGAGGCTCCTTGGCCGTGACCTGTGACTATGACGCTGGCTATGAAGCGGCACAGGAAGTGGTGGTGCCGAGGGGCAGCCCTGGGGGCCATGCAGGATCCTTGTAAAAACCGATGGAACAGGCGGGTGGTGCGGAGACCGGGTGACCATCGGGGACGACCAGAGACAGCGCAGGTTCACCGTGACCATGGAGCGGCTCAGGCTCGGTGACATGGACATGTACTGGTGCGGGATTGAGAGAACTGGAACTGATCTGGGGGACCAGGTCAAAGTGTCTGTCGGCCCAGGTAGGTGACTGTGTCCCTGTCCTGTGTCCCCTGACCTGCTCTGGGGCTCCTGGGTCCCTCCCTGTCCTCATCTGTCACTTTGAGGGGCTGTCCTGGGGCTGACCCTGTCTCCCGCCCATGGGGGCACTGGGGAGGGGAGGGGGCTTCTCTGCGATGCTCTGGGGGCTCCCGGACCCCCTGGTGAGCCCCAGCCTTTCTGGGCTCATCGCTCTCTGCACAGCTCGGGGCTGGCTGGGCAGAGCGGGCCCGTGTGTGACCTGGTCTGTCTGTCCAGCTCCAACTACCACCACCACCACCACGACCACCACGACCACCAACGCACCCACATCACCAGCTGCCACAGAGGAGACCACAGATGCTGCAAGTCCCTGCTCCAACACCAAGTCGTAAGCCAGCTCTGATGCTCTGACCTCCGGTCCAGGTCCCTCTGGGTCCCACTGCTCCATGGGGAGACCCCCAGTCCCGGGCTGGGCTTGTCTCTGGGCCTCGGCTCCTCTCGAGACGCTGCTCCCGGCTTCTCTCAGCCCCAGCGGCCCTGAATCTGACACCAGAGGCGTGTATGGGGTTGGGCACCCATGGGCTCCACGGAGACCCGTCTCTGAGCCGAGCTTGGCTCTGACCCTGCCAACATCTCTCGGCCCCACCCATGACTCCTGCCCCATCCCTGTCCTTTCCAAGGGCCCCACTGGCTCAGGGCCGGGACCCCGAGTCTCTCCACCTGGACTGAGCCCCCAGAGGGTCCCCCAGGAGGTGCTGAATGATCTGAGTTGTTGGGGGAGGACACTTCTCCCAGGGTGGGAGCACTGCAGGGAGGAGCCTGTCACGTGCTGTCTGGGAGCTGCTGTGGGGACGCGCCTGCCTGTCACTGCCTGTCCCTCCCCTCCAGTCCTGAGCCCCCTCCTTCCCTCCTCCCCTCCTCTTCCTCCCCTCCCCTTCTCCCCTCCCCTCCTGGCCTCTCTGCTGTCTCCAGCCCTCTCCCCTCCTCTCTCTCCTCTCCCCTCCTCCTCCATCCTCTCCTCATCTCCTTTCCCTTCGCCTCCCTCCTCTGTGTTTTCACCACCTTTGGGCACACTCAGGGTGGGCGGGGGAGGTTGTATCCCAGTGGGAAACAGGCTCAGCCTGCAGCCAGGGGGCTACGGCCCTGTGTGGAGTCTCCGGGTGCGGTTCGAGGGGTCCGCTCTTGTTTCAGGGTCTCCCCACCACCTCCCCTGTCCTCCCCATCGTCTCTCTGCCTCCTCCACTGCAGTGTTGCTGCTCCTCCTGCTGGCGGCCGCCTCCTTGCTTGGAGAAAGTTGAGGGGACAGAGGAGAGGTGAGAGGCTGGGTGGGGGTGGGGGTGGGGGTCTGATGGCAGCGGCTGGGGCAGGGGGCAGGGGCGTGGACACGCCTCCCCGACTCTCCTCGCACAGGCCCTGGCTTCCGGCTGCGGCCTTGGCAGGTGCCAGCACGTGCCCACAGGCCCCTCCTGTCGGGTGCTGGTGGGCCAGGAGGGGACCAGGCTGACACAGAGCTCAGGACACAAGCACACACACGCGTGAACACACGTGAGCACACCTGCACACATGCACACACGCACACTGC
>JAJIBD010016347.1:0-31349 GCA_021461705.1 Cryptotis parvus | reverse complement strand
CAGGCTCAGATTCTCCTGGTAGGTTACAGGCGACCTCGAGATCTCAGCTGGTGGGCGGGGCTTGGGGGGGGGGCTTCTGAGCTCAGGCTCAGTGGGAGTTGGAGAAGTTGGGTCTCCCCTACAGACTGTGGGGGTGCTGGGAGGTCCCCTGAGGTGGGGAGGAGAGCTGCTGGGGGCCTTGCTGGGCGGGGCGAGGCTGGAGCTGGGCTAATTGCTTGAGGCTGTACACTTAGGGTCCTCTGCGCCTGGGGTCTGCCTGGCGGTACCGCCGGCTCCACTGAGGGGCAATGCGAGGCTGCCTCTGGGACGGCTCCTCTCCCACTCCTGACTTAGGTAAGGGGGTCATCAGATGGGTCTCTGGAATCCATGCGACCAGCCCTTCCTCCCAGAGAGCACCTGCCCCGGCCCCACTGCCTGTAAATGACAGGGATACCTCCTGGATGCAGGTCCCCAAGCATGGCCCGCTCTGAGCTCAGCAAGGTCTCCCCAAGTGCCCCCACCTTCTAGCTCCCGTTACTCCTCTCCTCCCCCCAGCTAGCGTCCTATTTGGTAGAAGTCAAGGCAGGGAGGTGAGGTGGACTTCAGCTTCTCCTACTTTGGCAGAACGCCCCCCCAGGGTTTATGTCCCTAAAAGGAGTCAGGCCTTTTCCCAGGGAAGGAGCGAGGTGGGGTGGGGAGGGGACTCTTAAGAACCGGGGTGCGGTGCCCTAGAAGGAAGGGAGACAGGTCTGGGGTCTGGTGGAGCGAGCTGGGAGGTGGCTGTGGTCTGAGCCCCTAAGCCCAATGGCTGGGGAGCGAGGCAGAGGAGGGTGTCAGCAGCGGAGAGGGATTCAGGGAGACTCCTGCACGGCCCCCAACTCTCCCCCACCAGCTCCCGTGATATCAGGAAGAAACAGCCCCTGAGCATTCCTTCCCTTTTTACAGGCAGAGTCTGGGCCGCCCGCAGAGAGTGAAGTGCACAGGGCTGAGAGCACAGCTGGGGGCTGCCGGCAGGGAGTGGACTCGAGCCTGGGGAAAGGAGGCTTGAAGTAGGGGTCAGGGGCCATGACCCGTGACTGAGACCTAGAGGGACCGAAGGGGACTTGATGAACCAGGATACAGTGCCTGCAGACACCCCATCCCAGGCAGTGGCCGGGTCCGAGCTGACCCAGCGCTTGGCAGGGGCACGGAATAAGTGATGAAAGTGACGGGATTGTGGGGGGGAGGCGCTGACTTAGGAAGCTGCCTCCAGGTTTTCCTGGTATCTCCAAAGGAAGCAGCTAGACTGCAGCACCCTCACAGGACTAGTGGTGTGCTCTGGGCAAGCTCTAACCACCCAGCAGTGCGCCACTGTCCCCTTTGTCTTCTCTTCCTCTTCCCCCTCCCTCCTTTTCTTCTTCCTCTTCCTCTTGCACCTCCTCCTTCACCTCCTCTTGAACCTCCTCTCCTCCTTTTCCTCCTTCTCCTCTTCTTCTTCTTCCTCCTCTTCCTTCTCTTCCTCCTCTTCTTCCTCTTTCTCCTCTTCCTTTCTCCTCTTCTTCCTCCTCTACCTCCTCCTCCTCTTCCTCCTCTTCTACTTCTTCCTCTTCCTCTTCTTCCTCTTCCTCCTCTTCTTCCTCCTCCTCTTCCTCTTCTCCTCTTCCTCATCCTCTTCCTCCTCCTCTTCCTCTTCTTCTTCCTCCTCCTCTTCCTCCCTCTTCTTTCTTCTTCCTCCTTCTCTTCCTCCTCCTCCTTTTCCTCTTCTTCCTCCTCCTCTTCTTCCTCCTCCTCCTCTCTTCTTCTTCCTCCCTCCTCTTCCTCCTCCTCCTCTTCTTCCTCCTCCTCCTCCTTTTCCTCTTCTTCCTCCTCCTCTTCCTCCTCCTCCCTCCTCCTCTTCTTCCTCCTCTTCCTCTTCCTCCTCCTCTTCCTCCTCCTCCTTCTCCTCTTCTTCTTCCTCCTCCTCCTCCTTTTTCCCTCTTCTTCCTCCTTCTCTTCCTCCTCCTCTTCCTCCTCCTCTCTTCCTCCTCCTCCTTCTCCTCTTCTCTTCCTCCTCTTCCTCTTCCTCCTCCTCTTCCTCTTCTTCTTCTTCCTCCTCCTCTTCCTCCTCCTCCTCTTCTTTCTTCTTCCTCCTCTTCTTCCTTCTTCTTCCTCCTCTTTCTCTTCCTCCTCCTCCTCCTCCTCCTCCCTCCTCCTCCTCCTCCTCCTCCTCTTCTTCTTCTTCTTCTTCTTCTTCTTCTTCTTCATGCTTATAAAGTGTATTGTGATACCAAAACTCTTTTTTCTTTCGATTTTCTATTTTGATTTTTACCTCCATGATCAACAATACTGTTAATGCTCGGGTTTCATGCATGCTCCGTTTCAGCCCCGCCCTCCACTGAGTGGCCGCTCTCCCCACTGTCTCGGTGTCTTCTTGCCCCCCAGCCCCTCAATTCCACCTGCCTCCCATAATCTCAGTCCTCTGCACCAGCTCTCGGGTTCTGTTGCCTTTGGTCATCTGTTACCCCTTATCCACCGTATTGCTTTACATCCACAGACGAGAGAAGATTCTGTGTCTGTCTCTCTCCTAACTAACATTCACTAGAATGATACTCCCAGATCCATCCATGTAGCAGGACATTGACAGGATTTGTGTTTTCTTTTTGATAGCCGAGTAGTATTCCTTTATGTATCTACACCATCCTTCCTGTTTCCAGACATGATGAATGAATGATCTTGAATGAATAATCTTGGTGGGGCTCTTCCTATTTCCACCATTAGCTGATATGAGAGGGTTATACAGGGACAGTTAGTGTTTTCCCTTCCCGTTCCCTCTGTTTTGTTGGTGCGATGGCCAGGGCTTGCCTACTTGGTTTCAGAGCTCACACACACATAGTTGTGGTGCATCAGAGAATCCAACCAAGAGTCAAACCTGGACCTCACGCCCTCGAGGCGGGCAAACTACCACTGAGGAATCGAGCCTCTAACTACTAGTTTTGTTTTTGAAACTCCCCAAACAGATATATTCAAAAGTGTGACCTGGGGCCAAAGAGATAGTAAGGACGGGCACTTATCTTTTACTCAGTCACTGGTGTTCTATCCCAGGCATCCCATATGGTTCCTCCAAGCAGTGCCAGGAGGAATTCCTGAGCACAGAGCCAAGAGTACCACCAACACCACCACCCAGTATTGCTGGGTGTGGACCCCAAAACAAAAGTAAAGAAAAAAGTGTGTCCTTTATTTATGAGAAAGATCAAAGAGAGAGGAAGGAAGGAAAGAAGGAAGGAAGGGAGGGAGGGAGGGAGGAGATTGGGAACAGTACTAATACCCACCAGATTAAAAAAAAGTTGGAGACAGTGAAACTGACAGAATGAAACACAAATGACGATATTCCCAAGAACTTGAAACCTCCCAACAACACCAAAAGAACAGGACAGATGGTCTCCCCCTGAACAACTCTCAAACATTTTAAGAATTGACACCGATCCTTCTTCCAACAATTCCAAGAGCAGGGACTGTTCCCCAGCTCATTCTAGGAGGCCAGCTCTCATCTGCTTCCAAAGCCAGGCAAGGGCATTGAAGATTAGGCAATAGACCAATATCCCTTATGGGTATTTATGTCAAAACATCTCAATCAGTTTCAGCAGTGAATGAAGAAGGTTAAGCAGCAAGGAGAGAGAAACCGAGGGAAGACACTTAGACACCTTGCATGGAGCTGCCTCAACCTGGTTACACACCCCCTGCACTTTGTTAGGTCCCTTCAGCACCGCCAGAAGTCATTACTGAGCACAGAGCCAGGAGTAACCTCTGAGCAGAGCTTGGTGTGCTCCCCATCACCCAAAATGATGGGACGGTTCACCGCAATTCCTTTCAAATTCCCACTATTTGGGGGACAGGGATGAGACCCAGGGGCTGCAGTCAGAAGAGAGAAGGGTTCAAGTGCTCCAGCTTATGGGGCATGTACCCTCACACTGCACTGTATCCTTACGCCTCATCAACTTTTACATTTTATTTTATTTTGTTTTTGGGTACTGCACTTTTTCAAGCCCAGCCCAGGTACCAGAGACTCACATACATGGGACAGAACTGTTACCGGCTCTCCCTGTGCCCAGCTGATCACGAGGTGCCCAGGAAGGAAGGTGGGTTCTAACCCTGGCCCCACCCCCACCCCACAGAGCCTCGCAAGAAGCCAGAGGAACCCCCACACCATGAGGGCCGCCATTTTTCCACATCCGTATTCCCCACTCGTCAAAGCTCCACCCAGCAGAAGAGCTGATCACAAGCCCTGCTCGCACCGCCTCTTTGAGGCCGTATGGTTCATCAATAAATGCTTGCGATTAGAGGTGACTACAAGAGTATCCCACCCGCATGGCAGAGCCTGGCAAGCTACCCGTGTCATATTTGATATGCCAAAAACCAGTATTATAGACCTCATTCCCATGATCTGATGGAATGGTTTGAGGCTCTTTATGTTCCTGGAGCGAGCAGATGCCCTTGGGCTACACTAGTATGTGACAGGACGCATGGAGATGTTACTGGTGCCCGCTCGAGCAAATTGATGATCAACGGGAAGACAAGTGATACAAGTGACGTGGTACTGCACTCGGAGGCTTTGAGCTCAGGGTCCACTCCTGAAAGGGCTTGGGGGACCCTGCATGGTTCTGGAGATAGGACCTAAATCAGCCATGTGACAGGCAAATGCCTCACACTATCTCTCCGGCTGTCTTCCCAACTTTTTTTTTTTTTTAAGGGGGGAAATCATTCACTTATTTTGAGAGACCACTCCAAGTGGTCCATGGGCCATGTGGTACTGGGAATCAAACATAGGGAGCCAGCATGCAGAGCATGTGATCTAGCCATTTGACTCAGGAAAAAAAAATTCTAGGGCCGGCGATAGCCCAGCGGGTAGGGCGTTTATCTTGCACGCAGCCGACCCGTGCTGGCCCGGGTTCGATCCCCAGCATCCCGTATGGTCCCCCGAGCACCGCCAGAAGTAATTCCTGAGTGCAGAACCAGGAGAAACCCCTGAGCATTGCTGGGTGTAACCCCAAAAAGCAAAAAAAAAAATAAATAAAAAACATTCTAAAATTATTTGTAGGGCCAGATAGATAGTATAGTGGATAGGGCTTTTGCCTTGCATGCAGAATCCGCAGTACCTACATATAGTTCTCTGAATCTGGCCAGGAGTGATCCTTGAGGATCTAAGTTAGCACAGAGGGGTGTGACCCCCCCCAACTTAAAAATATCTAAATAAAATAGATTTCATCATAATTTCAAAGACCTCTGATAGACAAAACATCTTTAAAAATAACAAAATTGAAGGACTCCTGTTTCTGAGTTAAAAAACTTGCAGTCACAGTGATCAATATGCCTTGCATAGATGGGGCCCTGTGCTCTGTCTCTAGCAGCACAATAAATAAAAATAGGGTCAAAGCAATAGCACAGTGGGTAGGGCATTGACCAACCCAAGACTGCCAGGAGTGATCTCCAGAGCACAGAGTCAGGAGTAAGCCCTGAGACTTCTGGGTGTGATCCCAGAATAAATTTTTTTTTATAAAGCTATAAAAATAAAACTACAGTGGGGGCCAGAGCGATAGCACAGCGGGTAGGGCGTTTGCCTTACACACAGCTGACTCAGGTTCGATTCTCAGCATCCCATATGGTCCCTCGAGCACTACTGAGCGCAGAGCCAGGAACCCCTGAGCATTCCCGGGTGTGACCCGAAAATCAAAAACAAACAAACAAACAAATAAAGGGAAATAAAACTACAGTAATCAAAACATTGACACTAGCATGCGAGAGCAGATCCATACGCCAATAGAACAGAGGGCCCAGAAGTCCTCTTGGAGATACTGTAAAATGGCTTTCAACAACGGGGGTTTCAGCAGAGGTTAAAGCTCTTGCCCATGGGGCCGGAGTGATAACACAGTGGGTATGGCGTTTGCCTTCATGCAACTGACCTGGGTTCAACCCCCGGCATCCCATATGGTCCCCCAAGCACCGCCAGGAGTAACCCCTGAGCATTGCTGGGTGTGACCCAAAAAAGCAAAAACAAACAAACAAACAAAAAAAAAAAAACCACCTCTTTCCCAGCATGCAGCCAACCCTAGTCTAATCCCTGGTAATGCATAAATTCTCCTGAGCACTGTCAGGAGTGATCCCTGAGCATAGAACCAAGAGTAAGCCCTGAGTACTGCTGGGTGTGGCCCAAAACATCCCCCAGAAAATTAAAACAAAAGGGATTTTAAAAGAGTGCCAAGATCATTCAGTGGGGGAAAGGGTGATCTTTTCAACAAATGGTGATCGGAAACCTGTATTTCCATGTGTAAAGAATGACAAATGGTCTCCTACCCCATCTCATATCCAAACCAACACAAAATGGATCAGAGACATAAACCTGAGAATAAAGCCCTGGGGGGAGGTCAGACCCCGTGTAGGAGGTAGGTGCCTTGAATAGGGCTGACTATGATTCAGTCCTTGGCACCAATACGGTCCCTTAAGTGCCATCAGGAGTGATCCCTGTGGCGGAGCGATAGCCCAGCGGGTAGGGTGTTTGCCTTGCATGTGGCCAGCCCATGCCGGCCCGGGTTCGATCCCCGGCATCCATATGGTCCCCCAAGCATTGCCAGGAGTAATCCCTGAGTGCAGAGCCAGGAGTAACCCCTGAGCATTGCTGAGTGTGACCCAAAAAAGCAAAAAAAAAAAAAAAAAAAAAAAGGAGTGGATCCCTGTGTACAGAGCAAAGAGTCAGGAGTAAACCTTGAGCACTGTTGGATGTAGCCTCCAAACAAAACATAATATTTATGAACATTAAGGACAGGGGATTTTTAAAAAATTAATTAAATTTGGGGCGGAGTGATATGGTAGGGTATTTGCCTTGCACAGGGTCGACCCAGGTTCGATCCCCGGCATCCCACATGGTCCCCCGAGCACCTCCAGGAGTAATTCCTGAGCAAAGAGCCAGAAATAAACCCTGAGTGTCACTGAGTGTGACCCAAAAAGCAAAAGAAAAAAAATCTAATTAAATTTGGCTTTTGGGGTCACAATGGTAATGTTCGGGGTGACTCCTGGCTCTGTACTGAGGAACCACTCCTGACAGTGCTCAGGAACCATATGGGGATGCTGGGGATTAAACCGGGCCAGCTTTGTGCAAGACAAACAAACGCTCTAATTGCTGGACTATCACTCCAGCCCCTTAAAAATTAATTCGCTAATTAATTAACTTTTGGAGGGAGGGTAGATTTTTTTTTTTCTTTTTTGGGTCACACTCGGCGATGCTCAGGGGTTACTCCTGGCAGAGCTCGGGGACCATATGGGATGCCGAGGATCGAACCCGGGTTGGCCGTGCACAAGGCAAAAGCCCTACCTGCTGTGCTATCACTCCGGTCCCGAGGGTAGAATTTGGCAAGAATTTCTTGGATCTGAGACCAAAAACAAACACAATAAATGGGGAAAATAAAATTGGACTTTAAAACTGGAGTAAGTCAAAGTGTGCTCCCAGTAGGCTGAAAAAAGTAACCCACAGAAGTTTGTAAATCATTTATCTGATATGAAATTAATATACAGAATATATAAAGCATGCCTATAAGTTAATGATGTTTTTATTTATTTTTTATTTTTTTGCTTTTTTGGGTCACACCCGGCGATGCTCTGGGGTTACTCCTAGCTCTGCACTCAGGAATTACTACTGGCAGTGCTCGGGGGGACCATATGGGATGCGGGGGATCGAACCCGGGCCGGCACAGGCGGCCGCATGCAAGGCAAACGCCCTACCTGCTGGGCTATCGCTCCCGCCCCAATGATGTTTTTAAAAGTCAGGAGCTGGGGCTGGAGCAATGGCCCAGCGGGTAGGGCGTTTGCACTTGCACGGCGCTGTGCCCGGGTTCGATCCCCCGGTATCCCAGTATGGTCCCCCCGAGCACCGCCAGGAGTAATTCCTGAGTGCAGAGCCAGGAGAAACCCCTGAGCATCGCCGGGTGTGACCCAAAAAAAAAAAAAAAAAAAAAAAAAATAAAGTCAGGAGCTGGAGATACAGCTCCAGAGAAAGCACAGCAGGTAAGACCTTTGTATTGCTCACAGCTGACCTGGGTTCAGTCCCAGCACCTCATGTGATCCTCTGAGATCTACCAGGAGTGATCCCTGAACCCAGAGCCAGAAGTAAGCCCTGAACACTCCAAAACAAGCAAACAAACAAAAAATCAAAAATGGATAAAGGACTTAAAGAGACATTTATCCAAAGAAGATACGCAGATACTAATGTGAATATAAGTTCAAGGGCCGGAGAGATAGAGCGGGAAAGCAGTTGACTTACGGACAGCTGGCTCAGGTTCGATTCCTGGCACCGAATACCAGTCAATTTTAATTAATTAAATTTGAATTAAAAATGTAATTTAATTTAATTTAAAAAATCACAGAGTACAGAGCCAGGGTAAAGCCAGAGCACTTCCAGGTGTGGCATCCCCCACCTCAACCAAATACATTAAAAAGAAGATGTTCAAAATCACAACAGTAATCATTAGGGACATGAAAATAAATACCTTAATGAGATGCCATTTCACACCCCTTAGGATGGAAGGAGGAAGTGGGGAAGAAGAAGAAAGAGAAGGAGGAGGGGCCGGAGTGACAGTACAGCGGGAAGGGTGTTTGTTTGCCTTGAACGCAGTTGACCCGGTTCAATCCTTGGCATCCCACATGATCCCCTGAGCACCGCCAGGAGTAATTCCTGAGTACAGAGCCAGGAGTAACCCCTGAGCATCGCCAGGTGTGACCCAAAACATGCAAAAAAAAAAAAAAGAAAAGAAAGAAAGGAAGAAAGAAAGAAAGAAAGAAAGAAAAGAAAGAAAGAAAGAAAGAAAGAAAGAAAGAAAGAAAGAAAGAAAGAAAGAAAGAAAGAAAGAAAGAAAGAAAGAAAGAAAGAAAGAAAGAAAGAAAGAAGGAAGGAAGGAAGGAAGGAAGGAAGGAAGGAAGGAAGGAAGGAAGGAAGGAAGGAAGGAAGAGAGGAAGAGAGGAAGAAAGGAGGAAGTGGAGGAGGAAGAGGAGGAGAAGTGGAATGGAGGAAGGCCCAGATCATAGGAGGTACTGACAAGGATGTAGGAAGAGTGAACATGTGTGCAAGGCTGGAAGAGATGTCACATGGCATGGTTACTATGGAAATACAGCGGTTGAACAAAAACTTACACCCATGGGGCCAGAGCGACAGTCCAGCGGGGAGGGCATTTGCCTTGCAAAAGGCTGACCCAGTTCAATCCTCAGCATCCCATACAGTCCCTGAACACCGCTAAGAGTAATCCCTGTGTGCAGAGCCAAGAGAGTAAACCCTGAGCATTTACTCCTGGCTCTGTGAAGCCAAACCAACATAACCAAACAAAAACTTACACCTCGATTTATCCAGGTGACCTCTGGATACAGACAAGAATAACTGAAGGCAGAAAACCTGAGCAGTTCTCGTACAGACACCTTCATAGCAGCTTTATTCACAAAACCCAAAAAGGGAAAACAACTCAAATGCCCCTCTGTGGGTGGTGAGCAAACAAAATGTAGAGCTTCTGAACAGGAAGAGCATTCTGTCTGGAAAAAGGAAGCTGCTATTGGCTGCAAAGAATGGTCCTTGAAGACATAATGCTAAATGCAAGGACCCAAACCCAGATGACCCATTGCTCTGATTGGCATCTGGAATGAAGTTCTAGAGAAAACATAGACAAGATTGTTGGAGGTGCTTGGCAGAGGGAATGGGGAGTGTGTCTGGGGGGGATGGGGTCCCTAAATAAAAATGTCCTTATGGATGCACACAGCATCTCAACACGGACCAAAATCGCCACCAGCACCTCTAAATGTCTGTCTGCCAAGGAGCATGGTTGACAAGAGTCTCACAGGCTTAGGCGGCACTTTCTTTTTTCTTTTTTGGGGTCACACCCGGCAATGCTCAGGCGTTACTTCTGGCTCTGTGCTCAGGAATTACTCCTGGCGGTGCTCAGGGGACCATATGGGATGCCAAGGATTGAACCCGGGTCAGCAGCGTGCAAGGCAAACGCCCTACCCGCTGTGCTATCGCTCCGGCCCCTGAGGCGGCATTTTCTACCTCTGTGCCCCTCTTGGATTTTTGTCCCTTGCCCATCCAGGTGACATACGTCCCTGTGTCCCTCCCTCGGAAGTCCTTTCCCTCCCCGCCCCCTGGGAGAGTCTAGTCTCTGAGTCCGGGGTGCTGCCAGCTGTAGGCAGACTCAGGACTGTTCCTTCTTCACCTGCCTTCCCAGCAACGACCTGCCTTCCCAGCACGACCAGCTGTGTTGTTTGCGCCTTCCATGGCAGCAAATCCTCAGGGGTGGAGCTAAATTTTGGAAACAGCCCCAAAGGGATCTGGGTCAGGCTGAGTGGACGTTGCTTTTGACTGGAGAAGAGATGGCATTATCTATTTGTTTTCTGGGTCACTTTACCAAGGAACGTAGGCCTGAGACTGAGTTTTTATTTATTTGTTGATAGTGTCAACTTTCATCTACCAGTGTTCCCAGGTTCCCAGGTTCCCTCTCCTTAGCCAGCTCCTAGGGAGGGTTTGTTGGCCAGGTAGATTGCCACTATGGCTCTTTTAAGTGGGTGATAGCATTCACTCGACTTGATTGGAAGAAGCCTGTGTTATTCTCACCAGTTGGTTGATGGTCTGACATAGAAAAAGACTGGAACCCCTGGGATGAACCCAAAGCCTGGCAAGCTACCCATGGTGTATTCCATATGCCAAAAACAGTAACAATAATGAACCTCATTCCCAACAAATGGAGACGTTACTGGCGCCCACTTGAGCAAATCGGTGATCAACGGGAAGACAAGTGATACAAGTTGTTTATTTGGCTTTTTGGGGTCATACCTGGCGATGCTCAGGGCTTACTCCTGGCTCTGTATTACTCTTTTTTAAAAAAGTAATAATAAAATTTGGGGCCGGAGCGATAACCCAGTCCGTAGGGCGTTTGCCTTGCCACGCAGCCGGCCTGTGCAGGCTCGGGATCGATCCCGGCATCCCATATGGTCCCCTGAGCACTGCCAGGAGTAATTCCTGAGTGCAGAGCCAGAAGTAACCCCTGAGTATTGCCGGGTGTGACCCAAAAAAGAAAACAAACAAACAAAAAATAATAATAAAATTTATTTTATTATAAAAATAATTTTATTTAAAAATAATAATTTTAATAGTGATAAAATTTATTTTATTATACCACCTTTAGATATACAGTTACAAGATGCTCATGTTTGAGTTTTGGTTCTACAGTGTTCCAATACCCATCCCTCCACCCGTGCCCATCTCCCATCACCAATGTCCCCACCTCCCTCCCCCTCCCCCAGCCTGCCTCCATGGCGGGTTCTGTATCTCCTTTCTCTCTTTCTTTCTCTCTCCTTCTCCTTTCCCTTTCTTACACATTGTGGATTGTTGTATATTCTAGGACATGATTGTTCCACTAGTTTGATGAACTGCACAGTCGCAAGTGACCCTGTGACTTGGGGAGAGCCGGATGTCAGCTCTCCCTTTTGTGTCTGAGTCTCTGGATGCTATGGCCGGTTGCCCTGGGGCAGTTAGTGGACGTTGCCACCGGGCCTCTGGCATGAATTGAGCGGGGAAGGGGTGACCCTATTCCATCTCATGAATGCCCAGTGACTCCCACCTCCGAGGGTCGCCTACCTGGGCTTGAACTCAGCTACTCTGTTAATCTGGTCTTGAGATCAGCGTCTTTCCTGGGAGGGCTCTGATGTGCTGTGGCGTCCTGACAATGAAAATGGCAGCTATTGTGATGGGCGAGTCTCATCCAGCTGCTGCTGAGCCCCACAGAGGTGATGGGCCCACTCCCAAAACCCATCTTTCCTCTCAGGAGCCTCATGGTCACCTGAGCTAGGGGAGAGCCGGGTGCCAGCTCTCCCCATTACGTCTGAGTCTCTGGATGCTAAGGCTCTGCATTACTCCTGACGGGGTTCAGGGGACCATATGGTTTGCTGGGAATCAAACCTGGGTCAGTTGCATGCAAGGCAAATGCCTACCCACTGTACTATGGCTCCAGCCCGAGACTGAGTTTATAGTTTTTTGTTTTTTTTTTTTTTGCTTTTTTGGGTCACACCCGGCAATGCTCAGGGGTTTCTCCTGGCTCTGCACTCAGGAATTACTCCTAGCGGTGCTCAGGGGACCATATGGGATGCCGGGGATCGAACCAGGGCCAACATGAGCTGGCCATGTGCAAGGCAAATGCCCTACCTGCTGTACTATTGCTCCGGCCCGAGGATGAGTTTTTAAAGTGATCTTCCCTAGAGAGTTCTGCCCCTGTCCTCCCTAGCATCTGGGGAGTGTGTACCCAGTGTCCTGTAGCAGATGAATCAACATTGTTTGGGCAACCAACACAGAAGAAAATCAAGGAAGAATGGATGGACCTCCTCAAAGGCAGAATAACGCTGGAGAAATTTATGGGAAGAATCGGGCCCATGGGGCTGAGTTTCAGGACCTCCAGTCCCCAAATTCCCCTTCCAGGCATCTTTGCTTCTCTCAGGGACCTCTCTTAGCTCCGAGTTTAGAAAGATCTCCCCAGCACACAGGGAAAAGGTGGCGGCAGGCTCCAAATTATTCAGGTAGGTTCCAGCTACACACTCCAGGGAAGGTCCTGCTCAGGTCTAGGCCCCACCTTGAGCCAATCACTGTGGTCAAAGAAATGCTGTTTGGGGAGATAGTACAGCAGGTAGGGCACTTGCCTTGCACGTGCCAACTTAGATTTGGTCCCTGGCATCCCACATAGTTCCCTGACCACCTCCAGGAGTAATTTTCCAGGGCCAGAGCAATAGTCCAGCGTGTAGGGCGTTTGTTTTGCATGCAACCGACCAGGGTTAGATTCCCCAGCATTCCAGATAGTCCCCAAGCACCACCAGGACTAATGCCCAACTGTAGAGTCAGGAGTAACCCCTGAGCGTTGCCGAGTGTGACCCTAAAGGCAAAAAAAAATAATTTTTTCCCCTCAATTTTATTTCATTAAAGCATCATCAGTTACAAAGTTATTCCTAGTTGGGTTTTTTACATACAATGTTCCATCACCAACATTGTGCTTGGGGACCACTGTTGTGGTGGGGAGGAAATTCAGGGCTCCTGCCCTTGGCATGACAGCAAGGACGGAGCTGCCTGGGGGTGCTAAGGATCCACAAGGTTCCCAAAATCCTCCAGGAGCGAATCATCTAGTTTGGGAGACAGACACAAAAATAACCAGAACACAACAGCTTGCAAAGACGGGAAGCCTGGATTAGAATATCTGGAATCCCCCACCCGCATCAGAGTCTGTCTCTGGGAGGAAGCGGAGACACTTGCTCAGTGGCAGGGCCTGGAAGGACAGCGCTGCCATCACCGAGAAGGGCCCCACCCACCCTGGAGGCCCAATATGGGTGCTGCAGTCAACTGCCTCCGAGCCTGAGCTGTAGAACGGAACAAGGCTAGATCCCACCCTGCGGGTAGTGGGGGACTTGAGGGACGTGATTGCGGAGAGCTTTTTTTTGTAATTTTTTTTTTTTTTTTGCTTTTTGGGTCACACCCGGCAATGCTCAGGGGTTACTCCTGGCTCTGCGCTCAGGGGTTACTCCTGGCTCTGCGCTCAGGAATTACTCCTGGCGGTACTCGGGGACCATATGGGATGCCGGGATCGAACCCGGGCGGCATAGGCTGGCCGCGTGCAAGGCAAACGCCCTACCCGCTGGGCTATCGCTCCGGCCCCTTTTTTTTTTTTGGGTCACACTCAGCAATGCTCAGTGTTATTCCTGGCTCTGCACCCAGGAATTGCTCCTGCGGTGCTCAGGGATCATATGGGATGCTGGGGATCAAACCCAGATCAGCTGCCTGCAAGGCAAATTCCCTCCGTGCTGTACAATTGCTCTGGCCCTTTTAATTTTGTTTATTTATCTTTGATTGGGGATAGTGAGCTGTAAATGAAGGTATTTTCTGATTCTTTGTGGGGCGGCCTTCCAAAGGTGTGTAGGTAGGACCTCGTTGCGCAACGGTAGCGTCTGACTCCAAAGGTGTGTAGGAGACCTGCGAATCCCATCAGCGGACCTTGGTCAACTGGGCTGTCAGTTCAGTGCCTGGGCCTGAGGAGGCAATCCTGCGCGGACCCTGTGGTGCTGGGGTCACCTGGGCCACCCCTGACAGTGCTGGGGGTCTCCAAAGCCACATCCAGCGGTGGGCAAAGGGCTGTGGCGGCGCTGGGGAGTCAAACCCGAGTTGGGTGTATACTTAGTCATGTGTCCCAACCGCTGTCCTATTTCCCAGCCTCTGTCTTTTTATTTATTTATATTCAGTGGTGGGAGAGATCACACCTGGAAATGCTCAGGAGTTACTCCTGGCTCTGCACTCAGTAATTACTCCTGGCAGTGCTCAGGAGACCATATGGGGATGATGGGGATCGAGGTCAGGTCAGCCGAGTGCAAGAAAGCACCCTCCCTGCTGTATTATGGCTTCAACCACTGTCTTATTATTCCTTTTTTGTTTGTTTTTAGGGTCATTCCTGGCAGTGCTCAGGGATGACTCCTGACTCTGAGCTTAGGAATCACTACTGGGGTGGTCGGGGAACCATTTGTGGGTTCCAAGGATGGAACTTGGGTTGGCCACATGCAAAAACAAGTGCCCTGCTCACTGTATGATCCCTGTGGCGGGACTTATCAGTCTGGTTTGGGTTTGGGGGCCACACCCAGTGGTGTTGAGGGGTGCTCCCTTAACAGTGCTCAGAGGACCTGGAGGTACCAGGGATCCATGCCGGGGCTCCAGCCATTTGAATGGCTCCTGGTCCTGTTATTTGTCACTTGAGCCTTGGAAAAGCACTGGCGGGTAGCCCCAGCCCAGCGGACACTCCTCCATGAGGGGAAAGAATCTCCAGTGAGCAGAGGGCGGAGCACTGGGAGGACCTGCACTCTGTGTCCATGCTGGCATCCAGCAGGGTCAGGGGCCAGGGCTGAAGCTACAGTACAGTGCAGTGGGTGCTTGCCTTGCATACGGCTGACCTAGGTTAGATCCTGGCACCCAAGCACTACCAGGAGTGATTCCTGAGTGTAAGCCAGGAGTCAGCCCTGAGCATTTGCTCCCAAACAAGACAAAATAAAACAAAAACAAAACAAAAAAAAAAAATAAAAGAGTGAGAGGCCGAAGAGGGACAGACAGGAAGGGGTGAGGACCCCAGCCTGGTACACTGCCCACCCTGCTTCCATCCCCTGCACCTCATATGGCTCCCCTGAGCACCACCCGGCGTGATCCTGGAGCACTCAGCCAGAGGCAGCCAGAGGCAGCTCCTGAGCACTGCTGGGTGTGGCTGCAAAATAGAAACCAAGATTGGCCTAAGAAAGGTATAAGAGCAGGGCGCAGCTGGTGTCACGGGGCTGGGGACATGCCCTCAGGGCCTTGTACTGAGGGGACTGGGTTGTAGGGTGTAAGCCCTTTTGCCATATGGAAATTGGGGGGTGTGTGGGCAGTATGGGGGAAGAGCCGGAGGCTTGTCCCTCAGAACCTTCCGGACCCCAGGAGCCCCCTTGTGCTCCTCAGGTGCCGGCCCTCCAGCCTGGGGCCCCTCTCCTGAGTCTGCCTCCTGGACGGGTGCATTCTCCTCTATAAATACCAGCTCTGGCATTTCGGCAGCCGCTGTGGCAGCCAGAAGGATGGCTGGTTGACATGCGGCTTCTGACAAAACGCTAAACCCCTGGGGTGCGGGGTGAATCACCCAGGGAGGGGGCTGGCACAGTCCCCCTCCTCAGTCAGAAGGCGGTGGGTGGGGAGTTTGGTGTGAGTGAGTGTGTGTGGGGTGAACTGAAAGCAGATCCATCCCACCCTTTCTTGGAAATCACTGACTTGTTTATAAACTTCAGGTCCTGTCCTGGCCCATAAGGGAGAAGCAAAGGGCCTATGCTAGCCCAGAGGGAAACTGAGGCTGGGTCTGGGGGCCCAGAGGTCACTCCTCCGTGTCTGCTTAGAGACCTTCCTTCCTTCAAAGTCTCGGGCCTTGTCAAGCCTTTCCCATTTCCAAAGAACCTTCAAGAAAAAAAGTGATAGAACAGCAAGTCAGGTACTTGCCTTGCATTCAGCGAACCCGGGTCCGGCCCCTGCCTCTGGTCCCCTGAGTCCCACCAGGAGTGATTCCTGAGCACAGAGCCAGGAGTCAGCCCCGAGCACAGCAGAGGGTGGCCTGAGAACAAAAGCAAAAACAAAATAAAGGTGAACTTGGGGCCTTTTCTTGACCTCTCATAAAGACCCCACCAGCAGCAGCAGGGGGGAAAAAGACCAACCCTCTTTCACAGGCACTAGGACCCCCTTTGCTCTCCCAAGACCCACACCAAAGCAGGACAGCTGGAGGTGAGGGGTCCCCACCATGCTTGGGACGGTTGCCCTGGGATTGGGTCAGCTCCCTCTTTCTGTCCTTCCGGGGGGGGTCCCTACCCCCCACCTCTTACCCTTTCCCGCAGCCCTCGCCGGCCTCCCCTGCCCCCCACAGGCAGCCCAGGCGAGGCCCTTGCTGGCAGGACAGCGGGATCCTGCAGCTGTCTGGGGCGGGGCAGCGCGGGGTGATGTCAGGCGGGATACAAATAGTGCGGCCGGCCGGGGGGCCCTGACTCCCCTCGGCACTGCCCGACCCGGCACCGCCTGCCCGCCCGCCCGCCCGCCCGCCGCCAGCTCGGCCAGCCTCGCCGCCACCATGAGCCAGGCCTACTCGTCCAGCCAGCGCGTGTCCTCCTACCGCCGCACGTTCGGCGGCGCCCCGCGCTTCCTCGCTCGGCTCCCCCGCTCGGCTCCGCCCCGTGTTCCCGCGCGCCGGCTTCGGCTCCAGGGCTCGTCCAGCTCCACGACGTCGCGCGTGTACCAGGTGTCGCGCACGTCGGGCGGCGCGGGCGGGCTGGGCTCGCTGCGCTCTAGCCGGCTGGGTGCGAGCCGGCCGTCGGCGGGGCTACGGCGCGGGCGAGCTGCTGGACTTCTCGCTGGCCGACGCGGTGAACCAGGAGTTCCTGACCACGCGCACCAACGAGAAGGCGGGGGCTGCAGGAGCTCAACGACCGCTTCGCCAACTACATCGAGAAGGTGCGCTTCCTGGAGCAGCAGAACGCCGTGCTCACCGCCGAGGTGAACCGCCTCAAGGGCCGCGAGCCCACGCGCCGTCGCCGAGATCTACGAGGAGGAGCTGCGCGAGCTGCGGCGCCAGGTGGACGTGCTGACCAACCAGCGCGCCGGCGTCGAGCCTGGAGCGCGACAACCTCATCGACGACCTGCAGCGGCTCAAGGCCAAGTGAGGGGCCATGACAGCACCGTGGGGGAGAGGGGGGCTGGAGGGTGGACAGGACGGCTGGAGGGGGGACAGGGACCCGCCCTGCACCCTCCCTGGCTCCCTGCTTCCCTGCCCTCAGGCGCCCCTATCCTGGGCCTCGAGCAATGACTAGGCCCTTGGATGACCGGCTCTCCAGGAGGAAATTTCCTTGGGAAGGGTGGTGGGAACATTTGTGAGGTCAGGCGCTTTTTATGTCTTTGGAGGCATTTGACGCATTGGGGAGGTCAGGCGCTTTTTATGTCTTTGGAGGCATTTGACGCATTGGGGAGGTCAGGCGCTTTTTATGTCTTTGGAGGCATTTGACACATTGGGAGGTCAGGCGTTTTTATGTCTCCGTTTGGGGTTTTTTTGGGCGGTGGGGCGATTTATATGTATGTTTGGGGGCCACACTCAGCGGTGCTCAGGGCTGACTCCTGGCTCTGCTCTCAGGAATCACTCCTGGCACGGTTGCAGGTGGGGTTAACCCTATGGGGTGTCCTGGTTAGCCACTGTGCAAGGCAAGGGCCCTCCCCACTGTCCATCTCTCTGGCCCCCAAACTATTTACGATGTTGGGTGATGTTGATGGTGGTGGTGTGGGCGGTCAGGCAGACAGGTGGATGGAGGCCTGAGTACCTTCCCCGGCGCCTGGAAGAGGGGAAATGGTGAGCAGAGCGGGCTGGACACAGACGGGTAAGGCGCCTCAGTGACCCCAGTTCAAATCCCACATGTATGGTCCCTGAGCAATGGCAGGTGTGGCTCTCTGTGGAAAAAAAAAAGGTCAAAAGGAACAGAGAAAAAAAAATCTGGGCCAAGACTTGAAGGAGTAAGGGAAAGAGGGTTGAGCAGTAGGTGGCGGCTGGGGCAGGGAACCAGAACAGAGGTGGATAAAATAGACTCTGGTCCCGGGAGGTCACGGTCCGGAGGGGACACAGGCTGCCAGGGCGTGGCTGCAGGGCAGAGGTGGGGCTGTTTCCTGCACCCTCCACCCCTCCCCTTACCCCCACCCAGCACCTCTGTCTCTGCCCTGGCACCAGCCTTGCCTCTGTCCTGTGCCCGCTCCGGGCAGGCCCCAGCTAATCATCTCCCAATGCCAACCTTTTATTTGTGTGCTTTGTTCTGTTTGGAGACCACTCCTCTCAAGTGCTCAGGGCTTACTCCTGGCTCTGTGCTTGGGGTCACTCCCAGAGGTGCTCCACGAGCCGTGTAGTGCCAGGGACCAAACCAAGGCCTCCGTCTCGCCTGCAGAGCCAATGCTCAGCTCATGGAGCTAAACACAGTTCTCCACTAAGACCGTTGTTATTGTTGCTTTCTGAGCAACTCTTGGTGTTGCTCAGGGCTTACTCGTGACTCTGTGCTCAGAGGTCACTTCCGGTGGGGCCTCAGGGAACCATATGGAGTATCAGGGATTGGATCCGGGTCGGGTGTGTGGGAAGGCGGTCACTGTCCCGGCTGTACTATGACAGTTTTATCCACCACCAACTGTTGGTCCTTCTGCTTTGTTCCCGGCCAGGCTTCAAGAGGAAATTCAGCTAAAAGAAGAAGCAGAAAACAATTTGGCGGCCTTCCGGGCGGTGAGCCCTCTGCTCCTCACCCCCCTCCTCCCCGTGCCCCCCATCCTGACCCCTGCTCCCTCCCTCTGCCCCTGGCGGCTGCTCAGTGACCCTCTGCCACTGCCTTTGATCTCTTGCAGGACGTGGACGCAGCCACTCTGGCTCGCATTGACCTGGAGCGCAGAATCGAGTCTCTCAACGAGGAAATCGCCTTCCTCAAGAGAGGTGCACGAGGAGGTGGGGCCTGGTGTGGCTCCTCCCCCCTCCCTCCCCTTCCCCCTCCCTCCCCTGGACCCCCTCCTGCTTCTCTCCCCTTCTTCCCCATCCCCCGTCTTACCCATGTTCCCCCTTGTCTTCCTCCCCTGTTCCTCCTCCCCATCCCTCCTCCCCTCCTCCTGCTCCTCCTTCCCCTCCTCCTCCTGCTCCTCCTCCCCCTCCTCCTGCTCCTCCTCCCCCTCCTCTTGCTCCTCCTCCCCCTCTTTCTACTCCTCCTCCCCCTCCTCCTGCTCGTCCTCCTTCCCCTCCTCCTCCCCCCTCCTCCTGCTCCTCTTCCCCCCTCCTCCTCTCCTCCTCCCCCTCCTCCTCCCCCCTCCTCCTGCTCCTCCTCCCCCTCTTTCTGCTCCTCCTCCCCCCCTCTTTCTGCTCCTCCTCCCCCCTCCTCCTGCTCCTCCTCCCCCTCTTTCTGCTCCTCTTCCCCCTCCTCCTGCTCCTCCTCCCCCTCCTCCTCCCCCTCCTCCTGCTCCTCTTCCCCCCTCCTCCTCCCCTCCTCCCCCTCCTCCTGCTCCTCCTCCCTTCCTCCTGCTCCTCCTCCCCCTCTTTCTGCTCCTCTTCCCCTCCTCCTGCTCTTCCTCCTTCCCCTCCTCCTGCTCCTCTTCCCTCCTCCTGCTCCTCCTCCTCCTCCTCCTCCTGCTCTTCCTCCCCCCTCCTGCTCCTCCTCCCCTCCCCCTCTTTCTGCTCCTCTTCCCCTTCCTCCTGCTCTTCCTCCTTCCCTCCTCCTGCTCCTTCTCCCCTCCTCCTGCTCCTCCTCCTCCTCCTCCTGCTCTTCCTCCCCTCCTCCTGCTCCTCCTCCCCCTTCCTCCTGCTCCTCCTCCCTTCCTCCTCCTGCTCCTCCTCTCCCTTCTCCCACTCTTTCTCTTTCTCCTGGGCCCTTGACCCTGGTGGAAAAGCAGTTAGAAAGCGATAGTGGGCTGTGCTGGGCTGGGCTGGGGAGTGGGGGGTCAGGTCCCCTCTTGCCCCAGGAAGGGACTGAGATCCGGCCACCCCTGCAGGAGATCCGTGAGCTGCAGGCCCAGCTTCAGGAGCAGCAGGTCCAGGTGGAGATGGACATGTCCAAGCCGGACCTCACTGCAGCCCTCAGGGATATCCGGGCTCAGTGCGAGACCATCGCGGCTAAGAACATCTCGGAAGCCGAGGAGTGGTACAAATCCAAGGTGGGCAGCCGGGGCATCTGCCCGCCCCACCCCCACCGTTCTGTGAACCTGGGTCTTCCTGCTTCTCTGTCCACTCTGATGTCCCCTCGTCCCAGCTCCCTTCATGTCCCTGTAGGTGTCCGACCTGACCCAGGCAGCCAACAAGAACAATGACGCCCTGCGCCAAGCCAAGCAGGAGATGATGGAGTACCGGCACCAGATCCAGTCCTACACGTGCGAGATCGACGCCCTCAAGGGCACCGTGAGTCCCCGCCCAGCCACCCTGCCCACCTGCGGAACATCGCCCCCGTCACCTCCTCCCTCTGGGCCTTGTTCTCCCTCCACCACTTCAATGGTTGAAAACACTCCGCAGGGGGCCAGAGAGATAGAACAGAGGGCAGGGCGCTTGCCTTGCTCACATCTGGTCCAGGGCTTAGATCTTTGTACCGTATGCACTAAGCGTGCTCCCTGAGCAGAGCATCTGGAGTAAGCCCTGAGAAGCACTTGGTGTAGCCCCAAAACAATTTCTCCAAACAAACTAACAAAAGAACAACGAAGGGGGCTGGAGCTATAGCATAGTGGGAAGGGCATTTGCCTTGCATGTGACCTAGCTGGGTTTGATCCTCGGCATCCCATATGGTCCTCCAGCACTGCCAGTAGTAATTCCTGAGTGCAGAGCCAGGAGTAACCCCTGAGCATCATTGGGTGTGACCCAAAAAGCTAAAAAAAAAACCTAAAAGAAAGTTGGATGGACTCCCCTTTGGGATCCAAGGAATCATGGGGTCTCGTGGGGAGGTGGACTCTCTCCATCCTCTTGGATGAGTTTTGGACTCCAAGACTCTCCTGTGTCAGGGATTCCCCTGACTGGGAATAGGAGCTGGGTCCTGCCCTTTGGGGGGGTCCACCAGGCCAGCCTGGATGTGTCCTCAATCCGGCTCAGCCCAACCCTGGTCCCCGTCCCCTGCAGAACGACTCGCTGATGCGGCAGATGCGGGAGATGGAGGACCGTTTCGCCAGCGAGGCTGGCGGGTACCAGGACAGCATCACGCGCCTGGAGGAGGAGATCCGGCACCTCAAGGACGAGATGGCCCGTCACCTGCGCGAATACCAGGACCTGCTCAATGTCAAGATGGCCCTGGGCGTGGAGATCGCCACCTACCGCAAGCTGCTGGAGGGCGAGGAGAGCCGGTGAGGCGGGCGCCTGCGCTGGGCTGGGGGCTTCTGGGGCGCTCTGGCTGGCCTGGGTTGGGGAAGGTCTCTGACACTTTTCTTGTGCATGAGGCCATCACTCCACTGGGACAGGGAATGAGCCAAGGCCACCTGGGTAAAAAGAGATTTAATTAATAGCCTTTTTTTTAATAAAAAGAGAACTAAAAATTCCCTCATCCACCTTCACAATTAAGCACCAGCCTTGCATAAATCCATATTTAGCAGCCAGTAATAAAATATTACCGCCCATCAGGGGAGAAATGAGAGTAGAACGGGGGAAGGGTGAAGCAGGGGCAGGAGGAGTCTCAGGAGGGCGCATACTCACGCACACATCTGCACATGCATGTGTGTATACACAAACCCACGCGTACACACAGGCAGGCACACACGTGGGCTCATAGGACAAGACACAGAATCGCATGCTCTGAGCAACCCAACTCTAGACTCAAGAAACAGTGGGCAGAGTGGAAGGGGAGCCTGAGGGATGTTTCGGGGGAACGGAAGTGTTCTAGAAACCCACGTGCCGTGGATGCCTCCTGGCATCACACAGGGGTCAGCGGTCACTGACTTACACACGCGGAAGATCTTAAGCTTTTTCACCATGCGTAAATTTGGCGGCAGCTTAGGGGGAATCAAAGCCGGGGGCGTGGCTCAGTGATAGAGCACTGGCAAAGACAGGCCAATTACTCACAAATAGTTCATGGGGCTGGAGCTATAGTACAGCGGGGAGGCATTTGCCTTGCATGAGGCCCACCTGGGTTTGATCTCTGGCATCCATATGGTTCCCTAAGCTCCGCCAGGAAGTAATTCCTGAGTGTAGAGCCAGGAGTAGGCTCTGAGTATCACCAGGTTTGAACCAAAAAAGCAAAAAAAAAAAAAAAGTTGAAGGGCTGGAGCGATAGTCCAGCGGGTAGGGCATTTGCCTTGCACGCAGCCGACCCGGGTTCGATCCCCGGCATCCCCTATGGTCTCCCGAGCAAAACTCTAACTTTTGCCCTGGCACCACAGCATGGTGTTCCAAGCTCCACCAGGAGTGATCACTGAGCACAGAGCCAGGAGTAAACTCTGAGCACCCCTGCATGTGCCCCCCAAAAACAAACACACACAAAAACACGGAGGCCAGGAGATAGTGCTGTGGTTAGGGCTAGGACTAGCATGAGTCTGCCCTGGGTTTGGCTCCCTGCAAACACTTGGTTTCCCAGAGTATCACTGGGTGAGTCTTGGAGACCTCCAGCCATGCAGGGGGTGGGCTGGGTGTCCCCAGCATCACAAGGCATAGGCAGTATCACTTCCAGGGCACCGAGGGTCACCAGTGGGGCCCCCAGTCTCGTCAGTACTGTAATAACAGAGCTGTAGAGAGAGCTCTCAGGCTAAGGACGTGCTCTGCATACAAGAAACCCAGGTTTGATCTCTGGCATTGCATGGTCCCCAAGCACTGCCAGGGTGACCCCCAGCACAGAGCTGGGAGTAGCTCCACAGCTGTTCCCTGCCGTGCCAGGAGCAGAAAAAGCAAACCTGGTAACCTGGAGTGTGCAGGCAGTCCCAAGTGCCCGGCGACGGCACGGGTGATCCTTCCAGAAAGGACAGAGCCTGGCACAGCTGGAGCTGGCGTGGCCCGGTGCCCTGGCAGGGTGGCAGAGGGCGTGATGCAGGGACTGCTCAGGAATAGCCAAGGGTGACTGCAGCGGGAGCAGCCAAGGGTGGTGTCTGTAGGAGAAGGGGAGGAGCTTTGAAGGGAGGGTCTTGGGAGCGCGCAAGGTCCTGACTCGAGGGTGTGGCTCCGCTCTCTCCCCTTCCAGGATCAACATGCCTATCCAGAACTACTCTTCTCTCAACTTCCGAGGGTGAGTCTGGGTAGCCAGGGGCAGGAGTCCAGCATGGGCACTACACAAGCCAGCGGGGCGGCACAGGAACGTGGCTGGGGAGGACCAAATGGGCAGCGCGGGCCGGGCAGACAGCTTCTATCTGCCGATCTCTGCAAAACCCTGACTGTCCTTTGGTGTCCTTGAGGGCCTGGCAGCTGGAGCATCTTGAACCCTTTGTCCGGGACTCCGAGCACTCACAGTCTGCTTGGCAAATTGCCAGCCAAGCCCCCTTCTTCTCCCTCACACACACACACACACACACACACACACACACACACACACGTTGCCCCTCCCCTTTGACTGCTGGTTGAACACCTTCAGTTTTCTGGAGCAAGATGTCTTGTGCATGTTTTTGGGGGAGAGGGGAAAAAAAAAGAAGCCAAACCTTAGCAGAGCCAAACAATAAAAAAGAGCGCTCTAAGGCACCCTGCCATGTGACATTGGTAATATGCAGATCGCGTGGCTTCCAACCCCGAGAGTAGAAAGAAAAAATACGGGCTGGAACGATACTTCAGGAAAGCGAGTCGGAGTTCTTGGCAGGCTCCTCTTTCCTAGATCAAACCTTTTATATCTTCGATGTTCATTTCCATCAGGAAAAAAATACACGCTGCGCTTCCCCGAGTGCCACGGTTTATGGCAGCCGCTGGTGTATGAAGGAGATTCATGGACACCAGACTTAGAATCCCAGAGCCCACAGGGGGCCCTTCCGGCCCCATCACACATCTCCTCTTTTGCATATAGTAACTTAGGTAGACACATGCTCAGGCTTTCTGTTTAAAACTGTGTACTTCATGCTGGGCTAGAGAGCGTCAGAGCCAGAGCTGGTCTCTGTGTACCATCCCATGACACCCCCATAAATCAGAAACCAAAATTGAATGCTGCTCCATAGAAGGAGCTTTGTTGTGGTCAAGATAGGGACCCTTTCTCTGGGAGAAAACTGAGGCACAGGGAGGAAGACGGGCAAGAGACTGAGTCATAGCTGACTCTCATTAAGACACCGAATGAAGTCGACTGGTGGAGCTGCGGTTTAAGTGCCTTGCACTGGTACAGTCCTGGCTCCGTTCTTGGCTCCTCTGCAGGGAGTAGCCCCAGGCACCACAGGGGTGAAATTGATCCCCATTAGCTCCACCAAAAAAGACATCCTACTGCTTCTCCTGGGTCCTAAATGGCACTCCGGACCCTGTGGATCCCTCAGTGAACATCTTGGGACTGGGCTGTGGGGGTTCCAGCTGCCAGCGTAGATGTCAGACCCAACATGCAGATAAATGGGTGTGGTTGAACCTGTTGCAGAAACAAGCCCTGAGCAGAGGAGTTCTGAGGTCCACACTAAGAAGACGGTGATGATCAAAACCATTGAGACGCGGGATGGGGAGGTGAGTGGTGGAATTGGAGGTAGGTGTGTGTGTGTGTGTGTGTGTGTGTGTGTGTGTATAGGGGCAGAGGTATATGTGGGGGGGGAGGGGTGTGTGTGTAGGGCAGAGGGGGTGTGTGTAGGGGGGTAGAGGATGTGTGTGTGTGTGTGAGTGTGTGTAGGAGCCAGATGTCAGGCAGAGAGACCCAGCTTCCCAACAGTGGTGCTGGTTCAAGACTGACAGAGGGTAGAGGAGGGGCGAGCGGGGCGAGGCTGGAGCTGTGACTTGGACCATACTGTCAGCGTGACGGTGTCCCTTGCACTGACCTTCTCTTTTCTCAGGTTGTCAGCGAGGCCACACAGCAGCAGCACGAGGGTGCTGTAAAGCCGGGGACCCACCTCCCCGCCGCCTGAGACCGTCCACGCCCCTGTCCTCACTGTCCCCTTCCATCCCAGGGCACCGCACCCCCAACACAAGCTCCCTTCACAGCCCCGACCCCTGCTCACTCTCCCCGTGGTGGTCCCCAGCGGGGCCATGGCCGTCCCTGCTGGGCCCAGAGTGGACCCTGCTGCCTGCCAGAGTCCTAGATGCTAAAATGAGGGTGTCTGGGTCCTGGCAGGGGGGGAGAGATGGAGGGCCCCAGCCCTCCTGTCTCTGTCTGTCTGTCACCTCAGGCTGCATCCTGTGGCCTAAGGACCCCAGAGCAGGGTTTGGGGCCACTCAGAGGGTCAGAAGGGAGCCCTGAGGGACCTTCCCACTCCGCCCCCCGCCCCGCCAGGCAGAGAGAAAATAGGGCAGGTAACCAGGGCACAAGCCCCCCACACCCCATTAGTGAGACTGCCAAGGGGAGGCTTAAAACTGACCCCAGGGTCCCTCATTTCCCCGGGTGAGCTTGAAAGCAGGGGCGACAAGAGGGAACCCCCGGAGGTGCCAGGTGTGGGAGCAAGAGAGTGAGGGAGAGAATGTGTGTGCCGGAGAGGAGCAGAGAGAGGAGCGAGGCAGAGAGGCGGTCTCAGGGGCAGGGGAAGCCCCCCCACGTCCCGCCCCACACCTCAGGGGCTCAGGACAGAAACAATAAAGTGATACGCACTAGCCTCCCACTGTCTGACTATCACACTGCCCCCCCGCTGTCTGACTATCACACTGCCCCCCTGTCTGACTGTCACACTGCCCCCCACTGTCTGACTATCACACTGCCCCTGCTGTATGATGGAACAGGCCTGTCCAGTGTCCTCCTGTCCTGCACCGCCCCGCACTCTGGCCCCTCAGTTGCTAAAGCATCCAAGCCTCAATGTCTGCGAGGGGCTTGGCAGGGAGAGGCCTGGAGGGCTGGACCGGAAGCTTTGTTTCGGAGACTAAGATATCTGTTAGGACCCAACTGGGGACTGCTCCCCCCCATCCCCACTCCAGCTCTCCAACGCCACCTGCTGCTCATCCAGGTCCTTCTGGTCCCCCACTGCCGGCCCCTGGCTTCTGATCCCCTCCCTCACCACACAAAGCGCCCATTTAGGGAAGAGAGGCTCTGTGAGCCTGCCCGTGTGGAGCGCTCCACCTTGTTCTCAGTGCCGAGACTCCATCCTCTAAGGTTGTCAGTAGCTAAATTGATGTGGGCAGTCACAGTGCAGATACCAAAGGGGCAGGAGTTTTGGCCCATTTGGCTGCTCAGGCAAGAGACCCAGGTTCCAACCCCAGCACCGCGTGGTCCCTGAGCCTATCAGAAGTCACCCCTGAGCACTGAGTCAGGAGTAGCCCCTGAGTACTGTCAAGTGTGGCCCAAAAAATCCAAAAACAAAAAAGAAAGGAAGGGGTGGCAGAGAGATAGTATAGCTGGTAGGTGCTTGCCTTGCATGCAGCAACCCCTGGGACCCTCACATAGGGTCCCCTGAGCCTCTCCAGGGATAATCCCCCTATTTTTGCTGTTTGGATCACACCCAGCAATGCTCAGGGGTTACTCCTGTCTCTGCACTCAGGAATTATTCCTGACAGAGCTCGGGGAACATATGGGATGCCGGGGATCAAACCCGGCCAGCCAGTTGCAAGGCTAATGCCCTACCCGCTGTGCTATCTCTCCAGCCCCAGGATGAACCCTGAGCTCAGGGCTAGGAGTAAACTCTGAGCACTGCCGAGGTGTGCCCCATCTCCCCCTCAGCCCCCCAAAATGATAAAAGTTGGGGACAATCTGGGGAAGATGAAAGGGGAGTAATTCACTTGTATCGCTTGTATTCCCGTTGTTCATCAATTTGCTCGAGCAGGCACCAGTAACATCTCGATACGTCCTGTGGCATGCTAGTGTAGCCAAAAGGGCATCTGCTTGCTCCAGGAACACGAAAGAGCCTCAAACCATTCCTTCAGGTCATGGGAATGAGGTCTATAATTGTTACTAGTTTTTGGCTTATCAAATACGACATGGGTAGCTTGCCTGGCTCTGCCGTGCGGGTGGTACACTCTCAGCAGTAGGCTCTCATCTCGTGCATTTACTGATGAACCGCACTGGGGAGAGATCGGCTTTCTCTTCGGTGGAGCTCTGACGAGCTGTGGAGCCCAGATGTTGAAAATGACTGCCCTCATGGTTTTCCTCATAGGTTCCTCTGGTTTCTTGCGAGGCTTTATTGGGATGGCAGGCCAGGGCTAGAACCCATCTTCCCTCCCAGGTGCCTCATGATCAGCTGAGCACAGGGAGAGCTGGTAGGACAGATAAAATAATTAGGAGCTGTTTGGAAAGGCATTAACACATCTGTTAAGGTTTTCTGTGAGGAAAATTTCTAATTATTCAGCAGTGGCCTTGGGGACAGTTAGTAGCTGGGTTGGGGGAGGGGGACAGACAGACAGCAATGAGAGTGTCTCCCTTGCAAGAAAATAATTTCAGGTGGATCAAAAGATTCAGCAACCTCAGCCTTCTCACCACACCTCACAGATTCGGAGGAATTGCCCTTTTTCATTTGGGTGGGGATATTTCCCTAGCAGTGCTCCAACACTCAGAGACCACTCACCGTTTTCTCGGTCCACTGGGCTGAATGGTTGAATGCTCAGGGCCTGCATGACCATGTGCTGCCAGGGTCTGGCAAGGTTGCTGGAATTGAGTCAGTGGGGGATGTGGTTCGGGCCTTGAGCGTACTATGTGTATGTCCTGGGGCCCTCTGCTTCCTCCCCAGGCTGGACATAGCCTTTAGAGGCAGGGAGAAGGCAGAGATCACCAGCATGACCCACTCAGTCTGTAGTGAGATAAATCCAGCAAGGTTTGAGCCCTAGACTCCCGAGCTGGAGAGCGCTCGGCCAGCTAGGACACAAGACAGTACATGCGGGAGACCCTGGTTCAATTCCCGTACCACATGGCCCCCTGACCACCACAGACACTACTCAGAAGCACGGATGGGATTATTTCCCTAAGCGTGTGTTGCCCCCCCCCCCCATCCCTTGCCAACAATGACTGGAGAGATAGCACAGTGGGTAGGGCTCTTGTCTTGTATACTCTCATCTTGGGTTGATCCCAAAGTGCCTGGAGCCTCTCCAGGAGTGATTCCTGAGTGCAGAGCCAGGGGTAAATCCTGAACATCACTGGATATGGCCCAAAGAACAAAACAAAAACAGTTAAACAGGGACTGAGGAAATAGTTCAGCAGGTAGGGTGTTTACTTTACACACAGCACACCAGGGTTTGATCCCTGGCATTCCATATGGTCCTCCACACACCTCCGGGAGTAATTCCTGAGTGCAGAGCCAGGATAACCTCTAACAGTGTCAGGTATGGCCCCAAAAACCTAACAACAAAATCCAGCCAAACAAAGAAAACTAAAGTATCTTAGGTCTGACATCCCTGACTTTCCCAAGAAACTTCCAAAAGACTTGGGGCGGAGCGATAGCCCAGCGGGTAGGGCGTTTGCCTTGCATGCGGCCGGCCCTGCCGGCCCGGGTTCGATCCCGGCATCCCATATGGTCCCCGAGCACAGGCAGGAATTATTTCTGAGTGCAGAGCCAGGAGAAACCCCTGAGCATTGCCGGGTGTGACCCAAAAAGCAAAAAAAAAAAAAAGACTTTCTGGCATCTGACCCAGGTACTCACAGTGGCTCAAAACTGGGACCAGAGTGATAGTACAGCAGGGGAAGGCTGTACCATGTTTGTCTTGCATGTGGCTGACCGGGTTCGATCCCGGCATCTCATATGGTCCCCCAGGCACCACCAGAAGTAATTCCTGAGTAATTACTCAGGAGCAATTAATCATTAATTAATCAGTAATTAATCAGGAGTGACCCCTGAGTACCTGGTGTGACCCAAAAAGGAAAAACAAAAGTGGCTCAGAACTTCCCCTTCCTCTAGGTGGAGTCACCCCCCCACCACACTAAAGAAGCCCCTCTCCAAGCTATTTCTCACCTTCCGCCCACCTGGGTGACCTCACCCCCACCCTCTCTCTGGGCAGTCCCAGCATGCCTTTCCCCCAGAATATCAATGACAATCTGTTCATGAACCCCCTCAGTCCACTGCCCTCGTGCACCCCAGTGAAATGGGAGGCGGCATTTCCTGCAGTCTCAAGCCTGGATGGAGGGGGTCGGGCTCAGGAGGCTCTGAGTTCCTGGAGATGGAGGTGGTCTCTGAAAGACGCATGGCTGTGCCTGATCCAGGGTCCCGGGGCCCAGGGCTTGGGAGCCTGTGAATAACTCCCGACCTCTCTGCTCCTGTCCTGCTAGAGCCCACAAAGGACAGAGACTGCAGCTCAGAGGGGGCCGTGGAGGGATGCCTCATTGCCCCCAAAGCTGAGGTGGTGCTGGCAGAAGCCAGGCGCTAGCGGGGAGAGGGCGTTTGCCTTGCCGCGGCCCGGGTCGATACCAGGCATCCCCATATGGTCCCCTGAGCACCGCCAGGGAGTAATTTCTGAGTGCAGAGCCAGGGAGAAACCCCTGAGCATTGCTGGGTGTGACCCAAAAGAAAAAAAAGAAACTTCAGTTCTTCTTCTTTTTTTTTTTTTTTTGGGTCACACCGGCATCAAGGGTCTCTCCTGGCTCCAGTCAGGAATTACTCCTGGCGGTGCTCGGGGACATATGGATGCCGAATCGGGAACCCAGGCCTGCACAGGCTGGCTGCGTGCAAGGCAAACGTCCTACCCGCTGGGCTATTGCTTCAGCCCCATCTTCTTTTTCTTTTTTAATTGACTCACTGTGAGATACACGGTTACAGAGTCGTTCATGATTGGTGAAGCGTGCTCCAACACCTGTCCCTCCTTCAGTTCTGAGGCTTCCTATGTGGCCAGTCACTGGAGCCGCTGGACTGTGGCGGGAATCCAGGGCAGGGGCAAAGGGATACCAGGCTATGGAGAACAACAGAGATATGGGATGCCCAGAGCTTCACCTCACGACGAAATCTCTGCCTTCTGGGCTGACTGGGCGCTCACATTCTGAGCATGGAGAAAGGCCCTCTGGTAGGGGCTCAGTTCCTGCTGAGCTGAGCCAGATGAAAGGAGGCAGGCAGGGTCCCCGCCTGCTGCCCCTCCCACCCCTGCCCTTTGAGCGCCCTCAAACACCCCTAGCCTTCTCTCCCCCACCAGTTCTCCAGACACCTTTTGATTTGACATCAGTGACCTTTGATTCAACCCCTGACCCAGCGCGGCCAAAGAACGGGGTTATTCATCTTCTCTGATTCACGGCCTTTTCCGCCACGGTGCCTAGAAGGTGCTCATGAAATATTGAAATACTGGTGAACTGCAAACCCACTGGGCACTATCATTTATTTCTGACTAAATTAAATATTTACCCGGAAGGCGGATGGTCCCCACTTCATTCCCTGAGGCAGCATTAACTGCATCATTATGACTAAGGGCAAATGGGCCCTGACCCAGACAGGGGGAGCGATGGGCCCAGGTGCGCACAGCATGTCACGGGAGCCCAAATCTCTTTCCATGACACCATAGGCTTGTGATCGCCAGGCAGGGCAGACTGGCAGCACACGCCCAGCCTGGCGCCAGTCCGCGAGGCACTGTGGGGCCCATGCTGGGGGACAGATGGACACCTTGCCGGCAGCCAGCTGCCGGGGTGACCGCCGCGGCCTGGGTCAGGCAACTCCTGGTCCGGCCGCTGGAGCGGATTGTCCAGGAGAGGGCGCCCACGACGCGCATGGCAGGCCGCCCCTCTCCCATCCCGGGACACGCGCACGTTGATGAATGCCCCCGTTCTGGACACCTGGACTGGAGCCGAGAAACCCAGCTCCAGGATCTGTGCCAGACCCTCTTAAATAGTTAATACTCATTTTAATATTTAATATAATAATTTAATGCCGTCACAACAACGCAGGTCAGACCATGTAATTCCTCGAGCTCAGAAAACCCGGGCTGCTTTTCTGTTTCTCTGGGAATAAAAACCCTATAGGGCTCCTGGCCGGCCCCCCGCCTGACCATGTGGCTTCTGCCCTCCCCTGTAACTCCCCTCTAGACCTCTTTTCTTTTCCCCTTCCTTCCTTCCTTCCTTCCCTCCTTCCCTCCTTCCTTCCTTCCTTCCTTCCTTCCTTCCTTCCTTCCTTCCTTCCCCTTCCTTCCTTCTTCCTTTCCTCCCTCCATTCCCTTCCTTCCTTCCTTCCTTTCTTCCTTCCTTCCTTCCTTCCTTCCTTCCTTCCTTCCTTCCCTTCCTTCCTTCCTTCCTTCCTTCCTTCCTTCCTTCCTTCCTTCCTTCCTTCCCTTCTTCCTTCCTTCCTTCCTTCTTCCTTTCTTTGTTTTGAGCCACATCTGGCAAATGCTCAGGGCTTACTCCTGGCTCTGTACTCAAGGATC
>JAJIBD010016346.1:0-10831 GCA_021461705.1 Cryptotis parvus | reverse complement strand
ACAGCTCCAATATCTTCTATGCTTTTGAAGGCATTTCATGCTGCTCTCTTTCCTCCTGCGCAGCTCAGGTTTTACGTTGTTCATCATGTTGACTTCTCATCCTAGGTACACATAACTGCTGCGTTCAGAGATGTTTGTTCCATTGAGAGTGAATGGGGCCTCTGGAACTAGTTCATTTTTCATGAACATAGTTTTGCTGAGATTCAGCTGTATACCTATGTTTCCACATTCTCGGTCAAAGTCAGCCAGTATTTGTGCCAGCTTGGCTAATGTTTTGGTGTTATTAGAACAGTGTCATCAGCAAAAGCGGAGGTGGTGTAGTTGCCAACCATCTATCTTCACTCCCATTCCTTCCCCATTGTAACAGTCACATGATGTTCTCAAGGGTGGCACTGAAGAGTTTTAGTGAAATGGTATCATCCTGCCGAATCCCTCTTTTTGACATCAATGATCACTTCTTTGTAGAATGGTGAGATCCTGGTGGTGAATCTGTAATACAGCTTACGGAGGATCTTGATGTATTGGGTTTGAACACCCTGTTTGGCTAGGGCTTTGATGACCATTTTAGTCTCCACAGAATCAAAGGCTTTCTTTAAATCAATGAGCGCTGAGTCAGCATGGCATCTTGAACTTCCTACAAACTTCAATGAGCTTGGTTACTGTGTGGATATGGTCGATTGTGCTGAATCCTTTTCAGAAGCCAGCTTGCTTGCATGGTTGCCCTTCATCTAATGTTCTGTAGAACTGTCTAGCTGGTTTTCCAATGGGAGGATACCTTGCTTTGGGGCAGGTAGTGCATGAGGAGGTGAGCCAGTGTATTCATGAGTACTGAAGGAAGATTCTTCAGGTGTTCATATCTGATTTTGTCTGGGCCTGGTGCTGTTCCCTTCTTTACTGACGAAATGGCATGTCGGATTTCGGGAGGGAGAACATTGGGAATGACATGTGGGCAGGTTGAAGAGGCTATCAAAGAGATCTGAGTAGAAGTTATTGATAATCTTTCTTTATTGCCCTTCTGGAAGATGTGATAGATCCAACAGGACATTGAAGGGCATTCATCTTGGTCAAATAGTTGGCGAAGGGCAGGCGGGCATTGCGAATGCTTTTCCTGGTTTCTGCTGCATCTTCCAGTATTTCTGCTCTTCTCTCTTTGATGTCTTCCTGTATTGCTTCTCTGCACTGCTTTGCAAGTTTGGATGTTAGCATTTGGCCACCTGAGGCTCGCACCTTGCCACGTTGGTGAATGAGCTCGAGAATTTTTGAAGACAGGGCGTCCTTTTGTGTTTTTTTTCTCTTTTCGGCGTTCCTTCACACAATCATGGAGATGCTGAACCAGTCGGTTGTATTCTTCATCGATGTCATCAATGGTGGTATCTTCCCAAGTTGCTGCAGTGGTGCTAAAGAGTTCCCAGTTGGTGGTCATTCTGGGAGTTCTCTTCTTAAACTTTGCAGCCTTTTCTCCTCATTGCGTGAAGTAGAATTTGCACGAAGGAGGCGGTGGTCTGATCCTGTTTTGAATTTTGGGACGACAGCAACATCGGTCAGGCAAAACCTTCGATTGAAGATATGGTCAATTTCATTGTGGAACTTTCCACCAAGGGATTCCCATATCCAACATTTCTATTCAGCCTCTGGAACTGTGATTCCCATGAATGGTCTTGGTGGACATGATGAACTCAGATAGTCTCTCATCCTGTTCATTCCATTCTAGGCCATGGGTCGTGATGTGGAGTTCTTTGGCTGATCTTCTAGGTCCTATCTTGGCATTAAAATCACTGACTATGATCTTGTAGAAGGTGTGATCTGTTTTGTAGAACTCCTCCAGTTCCATGTAGAATTTCTCAGTTTCTTCTTACTTGTATGTGGATGTTAGTGCGTAGACAATGAAGATAAAAACTGTTGGCAGTGGGCCATATCTCTTCAAGTGTAATTGTCCTATCCGATTCGTTAGGCATTCAAAAGAATCAATGTTCACGGCCATGTTCGGTTTGACAAAGGACACCGGCGCCACCAACGCCTCTTTCATCGCGCATGAAAGGTGAGACTGACACCTCCTAGTCTCATTCAGATCATTGATGTCATACTTGATCTTTTGCGTTTGCATCACAGGTCCTCAATATATGCTTCCGTTGCCAGTGTATGTGCCTTGAAAGTACAGACTGTCATTTTAGTCCTTCTTTGTTTTGGCAGCTTAGTATGGCCGTGAAATTTTATCAGGCCCTCCTTGTTTGTCCTTCTTAGTGCTGCCGTATTAAGGGCTCTTTCAGGGTCAGGAAGATGAACATTTTTATTACTGGTTTGGCATATTGAATATGCATAGACAGCTAGCCGGGCTCTGCCATGCAGGTGGTATACTCTTAGTAGCTTGCTGGGCTAAGCACTGCCAGGAGTAATTCCTGAGTGCAGTGCCAGGAGTAACCCCCTGAGCATCTCTGAGTGTGATATCGCTCTCCGCCCTGACAAGCAGGACATACCCTTCAGCTGTTCCATGTAGCCGGAGGACACATGGCCTGTGCCCGGGCATCCCACTGGTGATCCTTGATGAGTGCAGCGAACATGGCGGCGGTAAAGATGGTAAAGAAAGATGAACGCCAGGTGTCCGTAACCGTGTCGCCCCGTGGGTCAGGTCTGAGGTCCCGCCGAGTCGCCCAGGAATGGGGGCCACAAGCCCAGGGGCTCCCCAACCTCACTGTCGCCGCTCGCACCAGCCTTGCCCCACTGTCCGCATGGCCAGTCGGGGCGCGCGCAGGTCCCTTGCCTTGCCTCATCGCGCACCTAGGCGCTATTGTCAGCATGGCCCTGCGAGCTAGGCTCGCAACCGGCGGCCGCATGACTGTTCCCGCCGCTCTCCATGCCGCCACGGGACCCAAGTCAGGCATCTGCTCACTGCCCAGCTCCCACCTTTGCCATCGCTGCCGCCTAGCTGCTTCCCGTGCCGCTGCAGCTACCTCAGGCTGCAGCCATCTTGAGGTGAAACTAGTCAAGATAAAATATTACTTATCATAATGAAAAATAATAATTAATTATTAATTATAATGATATTATTAATTATAATTATAAGATATAATCATATGCTTTATATCTTGTCGTTAAATTTCAGTTTATTTGGAAGGTAAAGGATCATGGGTCTGAACCACATAGCAAATGTTACTGGAAACAACTGTACAAACCAGTTCTTCAGACAAAGCCTGGCCCTCCCACTACTTCCTCTTAAGACATTTGGAAGGTCTTTACCACGTATTGTGCTGTAGTCGACCCATTTTTGAAGAATTAGTCAAGCTAAAATATGGTAAGCACATGCTATGGATTCTAACATCTATTGTCCTGTTGAAAATATAGGCATTCAATTCTTTTTTGCTAAATACAGATGACATCTCCAACTTTTTAACATACTGTTGCATTCAAGGAACTACACCAAAGATGTTATAAGCATCCCTGAATAAGTAAGTATAAAATTATTTCAACATGCATGTTATAAAATGAAGAGTAACATAATTCTTTTTGTGCAAACACTTTGGCCACTGGGTTTTTTATAGTTCTTTTCTCTTAATTATTTTGCTTATTTCAATATTAGAAATTGTTGCCCCCAGTGTCTTCAAGATGACAAGTCCATCTCAAGGTATTTGCACCTAGAGAGCGTTTGTAACCCAAAGTACTCCAAGCTATGAGCAATCTTCCTGATGAAAAATGCATTATAAAGACAAAGTCATAGGTGATGACAGGCATCTTAATAACTAAATCTCAACTGCTTTTACAATCAAACATGTTTTTAATTGGACTTCCTTGGAGCTCAACTTCTCTGTGGCGTCTTGAGGGATGATCTTGCCTGGTATCCTTCTGTGACAGACACTTTACAACTTTCAGTACTAATTATCCTCTGAGAACATAGATGCGGGACCCTGGTCAGCAGATGGTTCCATAATCTAGGTCAACTCTCTTGTGTTGATCTTCTGTTATTTCAAGCGTTTCAAGTTAATTATTAAGAAGAACCTATAAATTATTGTTTAACTAAACCCTAAATGATGAGAATATGCAATTTCTGTAAAATTGAGAGAATACTATATAAGAAGAAGGAATTCAGAGCAATAAAAGATGCTTAGAGGAAAAAAAAACATATATGCCCTGTATTGCAGTGCAATTTTATTTAGCTTTAGTTGTTAAAATATCAAACACTACTTTACTTTGAGTATACTTTTTTTGAATCAAGTGTTGAGTCCAGGCTCAGCAGGTATGATTCATCTCTGCTCCACATGGTGTCCGCTCAGGCACCTTGGTGAACATCCAACATGGCCTCACTTGTCTGTCTAGAGGTTTAGTGCTGGCTTTTACCTGGGAGCTAAACTAGTCTATTCTTACTTTCCAGATGGTCTCTCATCAATAGGACTCCAGACCAAACTTTTACATGACAGCTGACTTCTAAAAATACCCAATATTTTCAATGTTTGTATCCATTCTCTTTCCAAACATTAGTCTATATAGGATCATTAAGAAGTTGTGGATGACAATAACAGTGGTAAAGAATGATCTTAGCTTCTTATCATTGGTATTGGATGCTTTCAATTTTTCCATTTTCTTGCTCATTCTAAAAGTTCAAAGTAACTAGTATAATTAGACCAAGAAAACGAATAACTTGCATTAATTTACTTTCTTTTGAATATTGTCTCAGTAGAAGTCTCTGTATCTCAGTGTGAGATTTCTCCAAACTTTTCCCCAGTACATAATATTATGGCATGTAAACCATATGTCTGTTAGAAGCCCATCCTCTGAGTCCATTGCCTACATGTACTGTTTTTGACTTTATCTCATTGCACACTGCTGGAGACTTTAACAGCTGTTCAATTTCCCCTAAAGAATCCACTTTTTCAAGGCATTAGTAAGCAATGTAGATTAAATGACAGTTATGGAAAGAAAAAAAATTTACATAGTGAAACCTTTCAGCAAAATTAGGGAGAAAAATATATCCCTTGTTAGATATTTGTCTTTTCCAAATTCCCTACTCCACAGGATCCCTGGGAGTTAATTTTCATGCTCTAAATCCAGGATCCCTGAATCCTCTTTCTTCTCTGTCAGATGTTACTAGGTCTTTCAAATTTTTATTATCTCTGTCATTCATGATATGCAGCTTTTCCCCTCTAAATTCTTAAGTTATCTCAGAAGGTAACAGAAACTTTTTTTTTAAGGGGGGCATCTGTTTTAAAAACATGATAAAAGATGCAACATAGAAAACTAGAAGCACTTTGAAGAAAGTTTACCTTTCTGTCCCACCACTGATATAATCTGCATCAAAACAAAACCAACCATAAGTCATAAACCTGGAAGTCAGATTAGTTACTAGGTATGATAATTAAGTCATTTAATCAACAAACATTTTTGGCCTTCAAAATCTAGTTCAGAAATTCTGCTTGTCACTCAAACAATGGTGAGTACCATGCACACATGGGTCTCACCATCCTAATACTTGCAAAGAGGCAACTTAAAAGCACACTTATATACATAGGTAACTGTTGGGGCGCTGCTGGGTTCCCCAACAATACCAGGAAAAGAGTTCCCTTCTATCTCCGAAGCAGGCAGGGAATGTATGAAAACTCAGGAATCTGGCACAGTTTTAAAAGGCTTTACTATCACAGGTTCTGATATACAATCCAAGAACAGAAAAGACCCCAGATTTTGGGTTCCTGGCTGGGCCAAGGCCACATGTAGGCCAAGATGGCTGCCACCACGTGTTGAAGTCCAACAGGGAATGGAGAGGCAGAAGCAAAGGGAAGCCAAAATGGCAAAAAGGCCCTTCTCTTTTTTACCAGAAATCCACCACGCCCAAACTTCCCAGCCTGGCCCATCTTAGGCTGGGCTAGCTAGAGATGAATGCAGGTAAACTACTCTATTGAAATGCAGCCCTTCAGGTGGGCCTTGTGGCTTTACAAGTGCCAGAGCTAATTCAAAGCCTCCTTAGCTGAGCTGGGAGAGGCTGCAAGCTAGTGTAGCTGGAGCTGAAAGAAGGACATGTCACCCAACAGATAACTGTAAGGGGATGCCACTGGGGTCCCCAACAGTGCCTGGAAGCAAGTTCCCTTCCACCTCCGAAGCCAGTGGGGAATGGATAAAAACTCAAGAATATGATGCAGTTTTTTTTTTTAAAGAGGCCTTTACTAACACAGGTTAAGATATACAATCCAAGAGCAGGGAAAACCTCCAGACTCTGGGTTCCCAGCTAGGCCCCAGCCATGTGTAGACCAAGATGGCTGCCACCACGTGTTGAGGCCCAACAGAGAATGGAGAGGATGGAGAAGCCAAACACCAAGGGAAGCCGAAATGGCAAAAGGAAAAAAAGAGGAGCTTCTTTCTTCTTACAACTTATTTTATAGCTAGAAATCCGCCCAAACTTCCCAGCCCGGCCCATTTTGGGCTGGGCTATCTAGAGATGAAAACAGAAAAAGCTCTATAGAAATGTAGCAACTTCAGGAGGCCTTCTGGCTGTTTACAAGAACCCAGAGCTCATTCAAAGCCTCCTAGCAGAGCTGGGAGGAGCTATAAGCTAAATGTAACTTCCCCTGGCAGGGAGGGTCAAATGCCCTCAGGTAATTTCTCCCAGCACCTCACCTAATGTCTTGAGCCAAGATCTGCCTGGAAATGCCTTTATAGGATAGAGAAGGAAGGGGGTTTCTGAGATGGCATGTCTCTGTACCCAAGACTATACTAATGCCAGTTAAATATTTCTCCAAGCCTTCACAAGAGTCTCGTCTACTTTATGGTAATTTTTTTTAAGTATTTTATTATACCACCGTGAGATATACAAATAAAAGATATACAATTAAAAAGTTCATGTTTGGGTTTTGGTCATACAGTGTTTCAGCACCCGTCCCTCCACCAGTGCCCATCTCCCACCACCAACATCCCCTGTTCCCCCCCCCTTCCCCAGCCCTGCTCCATGGCAGGTTCTTTATTTCTTTCCCTTTCTCTCTCTTTCTCCTTTTCCTTCCCTTCCAGACTATGGATTACAGAACATACATTAAAAGGTTGTCATGTGTATCCTTTTGCCTCTATTTAATGCTCAGTTCTAGGTTGGCATTAGTACCCTCGACTATTATTAGCACCCTGTTCCATTTTCTGTCTTACCTAAACTCTGACTCCCACACGTTTGTGATAATCTCCACCTTTGACAAGACCTCCTGATATATGTTTCACTTGACCTTGGATATTGGTATCATAATATGTACATATATATTTATGCCATGCAAATAAATGCAGTCATTCTGTATCTGTCTCTCTCTCTTCTGGCTAATTTCGCTCAACATAATCTTCTCCATGTCCATCCATTTATAGGCAAATTTTATAACTTCATTTTTCCTAACAGCTGCATAGTATTCCATTGTGTAGATGTACCAAAAGCTTCTTTATCCAGTCATCGATTTTCGGGCACTCTGGTTGCTTCCAGATTCTGGCTATTGTGAATAATGCTGCTATGAACATAAAAGTAGGGATGGTGTTTCCGCTGCGTATTTTTGGTTTCCCAGAGTAGATTCCCAGGAGTGGTATGGCTGGGTCAAATGGGAGTTCAATTTCTAGTCTTTGGAGGTAGTTGCCTTTGAGTTATCAGAGAGCCATGCTTGCTTGCTTGGAGGCAAACAGCATTTCTCTCTGGTCTAATTACTTAGAGATCCAACGTGGCCAGGCAAATATGCTGGTAAAATCTAGCTAGTCCCACGATGATTGTGGTAGCATGAGAGAATATTTATATCTGCCAGTACAGAATACATGGTTAAATAAACTGCCACATTTAAGCTACTCCCCTATTTATGAAGTGACCTGCAGGAGGCAATTCAGGGCAGATGCAGAGGCTTTTAGGCTTTTAGGTGTCCTGCAACAGATAACTAATAAAGAGAGCATGTGACAAGAAATAAGACCAACTTCCTTAAACAAATTGATAAAAATTGGTCTTCATGACAATGGGAAATTGTTGAAAAATAAAATCCCTAAAGTTTTTTTTAAAGACTTATTTGGAAAATTTACTACTTAATACCAATAACTTAAATCACAATACAACAAATTCATGTAAAAAGTGATTCCTGATTTGTGGCAATAAGGAAGTCAAAATGCTCAGAACACAGGAACTTCATAGGAACTCAAAATGCTCAGAAGCACAGATTCACTCCCTCAAATACATATGTATCCCATCAGATATAAAACAATTCCTCAGCAAACATGAACTAATAACAAAAATCTATAAAATTTATGAGGAAGTAACTCATCACAAGAGGATTTTAATAATAGCAATTATCAGGGGAACCAATATTTCAAAGAATTTGAAGCAAATAACCAAGGGAAAAAGTTCAAAAGAATAAATCCAAAGGGACTATGAAATAAAATTTTTTATATAATTAAACAAAAAATTTTAAAAATATACAGATAAATAGTAACAAAAAGGGAACAAGAAGATATTATTAGAAAGGGTCAGGTTTCTTTGATATTAAATTACATTAAAAATTGAGTTCCTTATTTAGATGCAGACTGAGAAGGGGGAGGGAATCTGGGGTCATTACTGGTAGGAAATGTGCACTGCTGAAGGGAAAGGTGCTAGAACACTGTATGAATGAAAATCAATCATGAATATCTCTGTAATTGTGTATCTCACAGTGGTATAATAAAAAAAAATGAGTTCCTGTAATTCAAAGTCTGTGGAAAATTATAAGAATAGACCCTACTGAAGAGATTATTAGTTAACTAGAAGAAAAATCTGAAAACATTGCTCATCATAACTAATCACAAGACATCAAACAATAAAACAGAAATGAAATATAAGAAGACCTGGTAAATAAAAAAGAAAAACCCATCACCTAGACTTTGTAGAAGTTGAATAGAAAAAAAAAGACTGGGGGATTGCAATGTTTAAAAATGTAACTATGAACTATTGTAATGTTGTAATAATATAATATTAATTATATTAATATTGAAATAATATTGAAATAATGTAACTATTTCCAGACCACATAAGGCAGGGTTTTCAGAATATAAATTGTGATTAAGAAGGGTTGTAAAACCTTCTTAAAGACAGCTACCCAATAAGTATAATTAGATTCAGATTGACCCATTCTGAATGGGTCATTTTAACCAGTATACCATACTGTAAGCAATTCTTTGTTTTTTTCTCTTCAAGGCCACGAATTATGTCTAATTAATGGAACTTTTATGTTATTGCAAATATCAAATTCTATCTGGCCAAACCAATGATGATCATAAAACTGCTAAACCAGTACTTTAAAAAATAGGTTTTACTGAGCTTACCAAAGGCAAAGGGATAGGTGTACGTGGGAGGGGACACTGAGACACACACTTCCCTAGAGGGAAGTTTGTTATCCTATTAGTGTGTTGGAATGTTGTACGTATGAAACCTCATGATTAACAATATTATGAATCATGGTATTTCAAATATGTGTATATGTATACTTACAAATATATATATATATATATATATGTATATATATTTAAAGTATTTGTCCCATTTGTCCCATAAGTGTTTTATTAAAGCAATGAAGGGCGGGCAGGAGTGGTAGCCCAGCGGGTAAGCTGTTTGCCTTGCATGCGGCCGGCCCAGACCGGCCAGGGTTCCATCCCCGGCATCCCATATGGTTCCCCGAGCACTGCCAGGAGTGATTACTGAGTGCAGAGCCAGGAGAAACCCCTGAGCCTTGCCGGGTGTGACCCCCCAAAATAAGCAAAAATAAAATAAAATAAAATAAATTTTAAAAAAGCAATGAAGGGTATGTAGTATAAGAGTACTATGGTCATGTAAGTTTGGAAAACACTTGGCACTTCCTTTTGTAGTTATATAGAAAATATTGTTATATTAAACTTGCTGGAATAAAGACATTTATTTGACCCTTAGGCCTCATTACTTCCTGTCAAGAACTATAAATTAGCAGAAGTTTTGTTTCCTAAAACTCTATATAATACTAAAAACAATAAATTATTGTGATCTGCTTAAATACTTCCTTTGTTAGAGTGTGAACTATCTACCAAGGCATTCCTCTTTATTTTCAGACAGTTAGCTAGCAGAAATTTCTGTCCTGTATTGAAAGGAAATGTATCATCTACCTCTAGTTACTAGCTTAATAATAGGAAATTACGAAGAATGTCTTAATATGATTCTATTATAATGCAGTACCTAATAATGCTTAGATTTTTGTGATTTACAGCAATGAGTACTTTTGTTTACTTACTCAAATATCTACCATCCCAGGTAAGTAAGTCTCTTTTCTGATCTTTATTTCAGGATAACAGACTAAAAGAGTAATTCCATCTTGGTTTTGAGGGCAGGAGAAAGCTAAACTAAATGTATTTAGAGCTTAGTTATGGCAAAGTATTATTTCATTTTACCAAAGAAATTTACACAAATAAACTGAGAGTAAAGAATGAAAAGGTATAATCTTTCCAGAATGATATAACCAGTATTTCAGAACTATAAGACAGCTGACCATATAGCTTGTTTGGAAATATTTGATAATGACTGACATGCACTGCAGCATATTATTCTCTACCTTCTTCAATTTATAATTTATTTTCAGTTCTTCTATGACAAAGTTTCGATATGCCTAGGCTCTTGACTGTATTCCTTTCTTGGCTATATTCTCATGATTACTACTTCTGATATTGATTGCCACTGAGAAGTATAAACCAATGGCTATGCTCTACTCTTTACGGGTATCATTTGTAATCCTCATAACTGCACTGTAGGCAAGTATTATTATACCTATACAAATAAAAATATGAAGACAAACTATGTTAACTTTAAAAAAAAAGTGAGCTGTTTTGGCTTACTTGCTTCCTGCCCTCCTCC
>JAJIBD010016345.1:0-13793 GCA_021461705.1 Cryptotis parvus | reverse complement strand
AAGAACAAAATCATAATTACTATTTGTAAACCATGTTTTACAGATTTCTTTTTCAATTCAACATTCTTTTTCTGGGTCACACCGGCGACGCTCAGGGGGTTACTCCTGGCTCTGCACTCAGGAATTACTCCTGGCAGTGCTCAGAGGACCATATGGGATGCCGGGGATTGAACCCGGGTCAGTCGCAGAGCAAAGCAAATGCCCTACCCGCTATGCTATCACTCCGGCCCCAATTCAACATTCTTCTCACGCAGTGTCTGATACCTTGTTAGTTATGTAGATATATCACAATTACTGATCTTGGAACTGAGTAGGATATTAATGTCTGAGGAATTTGTAAACTCCCAAAGTTTAAGAAAGTGGTCAAGGTCTTTCCATTTATCCAGACATTTCAAACTGCTTTAATTTTAAATACTTAAGAAAAAAAAAACCAACTTTCCCAATCTACCTTAGGATCTCAAAGTACAACACCTGTTAACAATAAAAAAAAACTGTATTACTTTTCAATATTTATAGGAGTTCAATTTGATTATTTATGAATTGTACCGAAAAAGTACACTACTAAATGGGAGGTGGACACTGAAAGTCATTTTAAAACAGCCCTAGTTTTTGAAAACTAATTTAAAATGTTTTACTTCAATGCTATCAGTCTAGTAGTCATTACTGTAGCAAATGACTACTGAGCATCTGTCACCGGCTTTTCAGAAGTCCTTCGACACTGTTGCCAACCCTTCCTCCCTTTAAAGTCATAATCGCCCACCCCGCTAGCAAAACTGTTTCAGTTCTAAACAACCTGGGAAAATATTTTAAAAAGCAAGAAACAAACGCTTAAAAAAATAAAACCAAACAAACCCTGATTCTTGGTATGATACGGACAAAAAAATTTATCTGATTTTTACTATAAATCCAAGTTCCATGGACTTAAAAAAAAATACTCGGTCTGAATTCAGTCACTGGCAAAGTTAAAACAAGAAAGAAAAGAAAAAAGAAAGTCACTGGGAGACTTTGCGTAGTAACCGGTCAGGAAGCAGAGGCCCCGGCAGGAGGAAGGAGCTTCGGACCTGTCACTCTGGGGGCACCGAAGGAAACGTTGACAGCTTTGAAGGGGCCCGACCTCGGCGCTCCCTCAGACGCCGGGGGCGGGAACGGGGGCGCGGGCAGAGTTCGGGCCGCGGCGCGCCTTTGTCCCGGCCAGCAGGTGCTGGAGGCAGCCGGGCCCGTCCCGACGCCCGCCGCCGAGCCCCGCCGGCGCGCCCGGCCCGACCGGCGCGTCCCCACGGCCAGGGCGGGGCCTCCGCCGCTGCTCCCGCCCGCCCGCCACCCCGCCCGGGCCCACACAAAGGCCCGGCAGCCGGCTGAGGGGAGGCGGCCCCGCCCGCCCCGGGCCCGGCCTTACCCAGCCGCTCCGCCGCCTGCAGCCCCGGCCGCGGTCACCGACCGCCGCGCCCCCGCCCTGTGGCCGCCACGGCTGCTGCTATTGCTCCTCCGGCCGCGGCCGCTGCCGTCGCTCCAGCACCGGCCGCCCTCACCCCTCCCGGTGCTGCCGCAAAACCAGACTCGCGGCCGTCAAGCGAACCCGGCTCGGCGCGACACCGTGTGCGCGCGCACGCGGCCGGGCGGTGAAGCGCTTTACGGCGGCTGCGTGAGGGCGAGACTCTCGGACTGGGCCCCAGTTCGCACGTGGCGCCGGCGGAGGCACGTCGTAAGGAAGTGCTGCTGCCCCCGCTGCGTGCTCCGCTGTTCCCGGCTCCGAAATGAAGCGGCCGAGTGAGTGGGGTCGGCCAGGGCTGTATGGGGGGGAACCCGGCCAGGCTGGCGTTCTGCTAGGTCTGCGGGAATGGGGTCGAGGGGCAGCGGTCGGCGGGGGCCCGCCGCCCCGGATCGCCGTCGAATCGAGTGTTGGGAGGCCTAACACTCGTTAACGACGGGCCCATTGTGCGGGAGGACGGCTGGGCCCCGAAGGTGGCCATCAGGTCACGTTCGCGTGGGGAAACAGCCTTTTCTCTCTGCGGCCACGTGCGATTCGGATGGGCCCCTGCGAGGCGGCTCGCAGCCCTAGTCTCCTTTCTGCGGGGGTATGGGAACGCAAGAGGAATGAACGCTGGGTAAAATTGGCAGGGATTTGCGTGGCTCTTGTGTTTTTATTTGGCGCCCCACGGTTGCAGATAACTAAGAGCGCGATGAGAACGTGTCTGATTCTTATAATGTATATTTTTCTTTTTGGTAGAGTTAAAGAAAGCGAGTAAACGGATGACATGCCACAAGCGGTATAAAATCCAGAAAAAGGGTAAGTGTGCTTGAGAGCTAAAACTAATGGAATGCTAAGTTGCTCCCCCCTTTCTTTGGGAGATAAGGACTAATGTGAATTATTTAAGGATGTGAAGGGTAGTTAAATTGTGGCATCATTGGACCAGAGTGGTAGTACAATGGGTAGGGCGTTTCTGTGCACGTGCTCGATCAGCATTCAATCACTGGCATCCCATATGGTCCCCTGAGCATCAGCATGAATAAGTCCTTTTTGGGGGGGTCACACCCACAAGGGCTCAGGGATTATTCCTGGAGGTCCTCAGGGGACCATATATGTTCTTTGCAGGTTTTTTAATTATTTTCTTTTTTGCTTCTTGGGTCACACCTGACAATGCTCAGGAGCTACTCTTCACACTGCAGTCAGGAATTACTCCTGGCAGTGCTTGGGGACCATAATGGGATGCCGGGATCAAACCCAGGTCAGCCGCATGCAAGGCAAACACCCTATCTGCTGTGCTATCGTTCTGGCCCCCCATATTTTTATTCCTAGGCAAAACTGAGAAACTAAGTTGTGGTCAGAGTAGGTTTTTTTTTTGGGGGGAGATCACAGCCAGCGATGCTCAGGGGATCATATGGGATGCCCAGGATTGAATCCAGATCAGATAGGCTAAATGCAAGGCAAATGCCTTAACTGCTGTGCTATTGCTCTGGCCCCCAGATTAGGTTCTTATGTGAATTTTCTTTTTAAAAAAAAAAAAGTTCTGTATGGGGACTGGAGTATAGCCAGTAGGGCATTTGCCTTGCATGCTGCCGACCTTTCTTGGGGGTATTCCTGGCGGTGCAGGGAGGGTCGGGGGGACCATATGGGATGTTGGCGATTGAACCCAGGTCGGCTGCATGCAAGGCAAAACGCCCTGCCTGCTGTGCTATCACTCCAGCCCCCACTGCTGACCTGATTTGATGATCCCTGGCAACTTGCATGGTTCACTGGGCACCTGAGCATTCCCAGGTGAGACCCCAAAAAGAAAAATAAAGATTTGTGTAAACTGCAGTTGATCTTCTTGCCTTGCTCATGGCTGATAAAGGTTAAATCTCTGGCATCCCATTATCATCCCCAGAACACTGAGAGTGATGCAGAAACAGACCCCACCCAAAATTGTGTAAACTAACTTCTAAAAATACGTTATTTACTAATAGGTCCGGGAGCACCACAGGAAATTGAGAAAGGAGGCGAAAAAAAAGGTCATAAGAAACGGAGAAAAGACCTGGGTGTTCCAAACAGTGCTCCGTTCAAGGAGGCTGTTCTTCAGGAAGCTGAACTGAGGAAACAGAGGGTAAGAGCTGAGACTTTTAAATGTTGGTTGGGGTATATACATCTTGAAAGGAATGGACAAGTTGGGAGTCATGTGGCTCACCCGTTTCTCTTATGATTTGGACACAGCTTGAAGAACTTAGACAACAGCAAAAACTTGATAGGCAGAAGGAACAGCAGAAGAGAAGAAACCTTGACACTGACTCTGATACTAAGCCATCTGATAAACCTGTGGAGGTAGGATTTGGTCTCTGAAAACGGGATTAGTTTCAAATAGAGGTAAAAGCACCCTTTGCTTCCCCATCAGTGCCAGTTGTAGGAGTTGAAGAATGTTACAGCTGCTTTGCTTTTTTTTTTTTTTTTTAACATTGTGTTTTTCTTATCTTCACTCTAGGAATTGGGGCAATGCCAAGCTAAGAACAAAGCCAAGTTAGGCAAACAGAATCCAAAGAAACTGTACTGTCAGGAGCTCAAAAAGGTATTTTCATCTAGGTCAGTGTCTTAAAAATGAGGTTTTAAGGTTTACTCCTAGCTCTGCTTAGGGATCACTCCTCGCTGGGGTGGGGATCCTATGTAGGTGGTACCAGGGAGCAAATCCAGGTTGGCCATGTGAAAGCAGGTGTCCTACCTGTTGTACTGTCACTCAGGCTCTTGACAAAGTAATATTTTGGAAGTGGGGAGATACATTCAAGAAAGCACTGTGAAGGCCACCCAAAGAACTTAAATCTAGATGGGAGAAATCGAGTTACCTTGGTGGTGTTACCAGCACTCATTCCAATATGTGCTTTTATTTTTTGGGTCATACCCGCAATGCTCAGGTATTAATCCTGGCAGGGCATGGGGAATGGAACCCAGGTCAGCCGTGTGGGGGAATGGAACCCAGGTCAGCCGTGTGCAAGGCGAAATCCTTACCTGCTGTGCTACCGCTTTGCCTGCCCCCCATATGTTTTTCGAGTTTCCTTTCCCATAAATTAATAGAACCACATTCTGCTTGGCTCTCTTGCTACGAGAGGACCTATTGAGTTACACAGTGCACTGTGCTTTGATCATTTTTTTCAAACTGGGAGGATATTAACACTCTTGAAATCCACTTCAAGGTTAGGAAATTTTTCCCGCCCTGTGTGAAGTGCACATATAATAAAGTTGAGGGCATGAGTCCCACCTCAGCTCACCCTGTAGCAAAGTGGGTAATGCTAGTGTACTTTGGAGGGTCTTCCCAGGTCAAGGGTTTCTGTCATCATTGTTTGTCCCTTGACAGGTGATTGAAGCCTCTGATGTTGTGTTGGAGGTGCTGGATGCCCGAGATCCTCTTGGTTGTAGGTGTCCCCAGGTGGAAGAGACCATTATCCAGGGTGGACAGAAAAAGCTGGTGCTTGTATTGAATAAATCAGGTAAGCAAAGGTATGACCTTCATGCTTCATATGCATTGGTGAGGTATGAGGAAAACATCTGAACAGTCTGACTGTCACTGAGGACTGATAAGATCCAACTCTGACCTCAACAAAGCCAGCGCATGTGTCAGCATATTACTGCCAGTGTGTGGGCGTTGGCAGGGTGTTTCTCCAAGTGGTTTGTCTGGTTTCTCCTGTTCTTTTGCCAGTTTGTCCTATTGTAAGCTGCCGAGATTGGGGGGGAGGGTAGTGGCTCAAAGGGCTCGGTCTGCATGCTTTGTTTGCATGGGGGGGCCCTGATGTGATCACCTGGTTCCCCGACACCCCTGAGTGAGCTTTACCATGCACTATAGTTATGTATGGTGACCGTAGCCATACCTCTAGGTGGTTGACTCAATACATGACAATAAATGTTATGTATATTTATGTCTGACAAAAATAGGAAAATGCAGAACAACATGAAGCAGAAAGTAAGATGATAAACTAAGGAGCCAGAGCAGTAGTAGAGCTAGTAGGGCATTTTTCCCTGCATGCAACTGACCCGGTTTGATCCCTGGCATAGTATGGTCCCCTAGTGTCCACAATAAGTGTTTCCTACGTGTAGAGCCAGGAGTAAGCCCTGAGCACCTCTGGGGTGAGCCAAAAAAAGATAATAATAAACTAAAATTCTTGGAATTAATATGGCTGCTAGGTGAAAATTTTTGGAAATTGTCATAAGGTGTAATTGAGAGTGGGGGAGACTAATGCAGTTGATGGGATTGGGGAGACTTTTCACTTTTGAGAAAGTGGAAATTAGTCAGAACCTCTGGTGTAGAATTTTACTTGATCCTGTAGGGGTGCAGAAAATGAAGAGTGGAGGTGTATGGTGTAGATGCTGAGCCTGACCGAGACCCAGGGCACTGTGTAGGAAGTTTAGTTCTGTCTTTCAGTTAAATCCTTCTGAAAACTGGACAGTGTAGATTTCATGAATTCATCTCAAGGGAATACACTGCAACATAGTCTTGTTCCTACTACCTGTCAGACTTGGTACCAAAGGAGAATTTGGAGAACTGGCTATCGTATTCTGAACCAGGAATTGCCAACAGTGGTGTTCCAAGCCTCGGTGTGTCGGAAGAACAAAGGGAAGGTAATTATTACTCTTGACTGTTGGGGGTTGTCTGGTTCTTCCAGATTTTTGATGGCTGAAATGTGATGAGTATGTAGCATCTTGAAAACAAAATGAAAACAGAAAAGATCCAACTCTGATTTCACCCAGAGAAATCTTGAAAGGCAAAAAAGTAGCTGGCTTTGAAAGCTTGGCTTTGAGCGAGAGTGCTTTTTATCTAGTGAATTGTCAGAAAGGTAACTAACTAACCATTTGGGATTTTACTGTATGCAGATGAGGAAGAAAGCTACTGCATTCAGGAGTGAAATGTGCGTTGGTAAAGGAGCTCTGTGGAAGCTTCTTGGAAGTTACCAGGAGGCTCATGGCAAAGCCATTCAGGTTGGAGTTATTGGTGAGTTTTAGTCGAACACAACTTTTAATTGGCAAGAACTTTTCCAAAGAGATGTTCTAATCCAACTTCCCAGACAAAGGGGGGAAGGTTCAGTAATTGTTGCCTGTGCTTTTTACAACCGAAAGGGTTTTTTTAACTTAGTTTTGGTCTTGGGCTGGAGCAATGGCACAGCAGGTAGGGCGTTTCCCTTGCATGCCGCCCATCAGGTTTGATCCTACTTAAATGTGGGTTTTGCTGCTGTTTAACCACCGCTCCCGGTTCCTCAGTGCCATGGTTGTGAACTTCCCCCTCCAACTCCCCCAAAGAATTTGGTCTTGATGCTTAACTGTAGTTAATCAGATCAGATTCTGATCGTGGTAACTTTGTAATTGCTAGTATATAATGCCTTTTATTTCCAATTTATAGGTTTCCCAAATGTGGGGAAAAGTAGCATCATCAATAGTTTAAAACAGGAGCCAGTATGTCCTGTTGGTATATCCATGGGGCTTACAAGGTAAGTCCTCCTGTAACTAATGTTTTGTGAATCTTTATAGTATCTTTGGAGGTGCCTGTTAAAGGACGAGGATTAGGCTTGTGGGTTAAGCTAGTGCTAAGCTTGGGAAAGAATTGGTTAGTGTGGAACAACTGAACAGTCTAGTTGAGACTAAGTTAAAAGAGAAGGGAATGCTCCAGGACTGGTGCTTGAGCCTGGTGTTGATGAATAAATACAAGACTGTCAGGCAGAGGAGGGGAAGTATTTATGGTGATGGAAATGCCTTTCAGCCAGCATATAACCCGTAAGATGGAATCATCTTAGAAGGCTCTTAGAGTTTTGCATGAAGCAAATGATGATAAACTGGATCTGACAGACTGTGCTGAGTTTGTTCAATCCAACCCTGAGCTTCATGTTCTGCCTTTTTTTTTTTTTTTTTTCGCTTTTTGGGCCACACCTGGCAATGCTCAGGGGTTACTCCTGGCTCTGCACTCCAGGAATCACTCCTGGCAGTGCTCAGGGGACCATATGGGATGCCGGGGATCGAACCCAGGCCGGCACAGGCCGGCCACGTGCAAGGCAAACGCCCTACCTGCTGGGCTATCCGCTCCGGCCCGTGCCTTTTGTTCTTAAGATACACCAGGGCCCCCATCAACCACTGTTTTCGTGTTCCAGGAGCATGCAGGTTGTCCCCCTGGACAAAAAGTCACAGTCATAGATAGCCCAAGCATCATTGTGTCTCCACTCAACTCTACCACTACGCTTGCTCTGAGAAGCCCAATGAGTATTGAAGAGTTAAGACCGCTGGAGGCTGCCAGTGCCATCCTGTCTCGAGCTGACGCCACGGCAGGTGCGGAACCACCGTAGCCTCCTTCGTTTCCTTGTCATTCATAGAGCTTTCTTTTTACAGCTACACCACATGTAGATTTCCTCTTTCTTAAGGTAGTGCTGAAATACACGGTCCCAGACTTCAAGGATTCTCTGGAATTTTTTCACCTTCCTTGCTCAGAGAAGAGGACTGCATCAGAAAGGGGAAGCCCAAACGTTGATAGTGCTGCCAAGCTGCTGTGGTCAGAATGGACAGGGTAAGGCTGGTGTATGTGGACTTGGTGGTCGCCTCTGAATAAAGGGACCAATTTGTAACATCCTGGTTTTCAATTCTAGTGCCTCCTTAAGTTACTATTGCCAGCCTCCTGCATCCTGGACCCCTTCTCCACATTTCAGTGAGAGGACTGTGTCAGGCATGAAACTGGGCTTTAATCTACACCAGCTGGAGAAGAACAATACCTACAGCATACAAGGTTTGTATTACATTGAGTGTTGGCTAAATATGCTGGCTGACCGATAAAGGTTTACATGGGGTGGTGTGTTCCTTTTGTTAGCCCTTAAAGGCCCCCGATTAGCCAGTAGCATCCTTTTCCAGTCTTCGGGTCTGACAAATGGAATAATAAAGGAAAATAACATATCTGAAGAATTTCCAAAACAGAAAGAGAAGCAGGAGGAATGGGAGGACTGTGAAGACAGTGATCTGGAGGGTGCAGAAGAGCGCTGGTGTGAGTATGCTGCCACTGAGTTTAAAATGTACAACGATGGATAGGTACTTTATAGAAATCAAATAGTTCATAGCAGACACAAAAAGACCTTTTACGGTTTTGTTTTTTTGCTTTTTAGGGTCACACTCAGCAATGTTCAGGGGTTACTGCACTCAGGAGTTACTCCTGGCGGTTCTCAGGGACCAAATGGGATGCTGGGATTGAACCTGGGTCTGCCGCATGCAAGGCAAATGTCCTCGCCGCTGTACTATTTCACAGTGGTTTTCTAGCAAGCCATCCTTCCATTATCTAAGTCCTTCAGTGACTTCTCCATGCCTGTAATTACATATGGGGCAGTCAGCTAAGGCTTACCTTGCACATAGCTGATCTGAGTTCAATCCCTGGTTTCTTCAACTTGCCAGGAGTGATCGTAGAACACAGCTGGTTGTGTTCTACCCTTCCACTACCCACTCCACCTCACCCCCAAAAGGCTGTTGAACAGTTTCTCCCTTTCCTACAGGAGGCATGTTCAGGTTTATGCCCTACAGAAGAGGAGCTACAGTCTGAGATGTTGCCAGCAGGTGCGTTGGGTGAGGTGATCTTTGAATAAAGGTGTGGTGTGCAATTGATTTTTTTTTTTTTTTTTTTGCTTTGCTTTTTTTGGGTCATACCAGGCAATGCTCAGGGGTTTCTCCTGGCTCTTCACTCAGGAATCACTCCTGGCCGTGCTCGGGAGACCACATGGGATGCCGGGATCGAACCTGGGCCAGCTGGGCTATCGCTCAGGCCCCATTGATTTTTATTTTTAAATGTTACTTTTGTTTCCATGCTTCAGGCAAAGTAACTAAAGAAGAGGATGCCGCTTATGACTTCAGCATAGACCCTGTATCAGAATCTCATCCTTGAGCAAGGCCTGAGAAAGCCCAGCAGGCTGAGCACATGCCTGACATGCTGAGGCCTGGGTTCCACCCCTGCCTGGTGCATTGCATGATCCTCAAGCACCACTCGGTGTGGGACCCCCCCAAGTAATCTATTCGTTTGTGTAAGATGTATATATTTTGTAAATATGTATCACCATTAAAAAATAGAAAAGCTAGATGTTATTTCTTTCACTGTGTTAGAAGGGTGGACTTTAACTTGGAAACAATCAGATACCTCTTGGAAAAACTAGTAGGCTTTATTTACAGATCAGGAGATACTTAAAGTACAACCTGATAGGTTGTATCAGTTGATGCATTTCCATTAAGTCTGATGAAGATATTTATAATCCATCTGGGAGGCTGCCAGTGCAGTTCATCTTCAGTTTAAATCCAGCCCCTCCTTAGGTTCCTTCAGAGACACAATCAAGCCTAGCAACTAGTCTTTTCCACATGTACAGTCTTCCAGAATTTCCTGAGAAATGCTTAAGATTAATCCCACTTTACTTTATATTTGAAATTTCCACATGTCTTCGGATTAGGCTGAATTTGCCTGTTGGGTCTGGAATATACCACTTTTCCCAAACATCAGTATATGAAGAAGTTCTTCCCCATGGCTTAAAGTGCCCATTCCAGTGGAGTAACTTTGCAGCCTTTACAAACTGGGGTGAGTATCGTTTACCAGCACTGGAACCTTAGATTGAGAGAAAAAGCCAGGTGATTATGCTGGCCTGCAACACGACTGCATGAAACTGGTGGAAAACCACGTGGATACCTTGGTTAGCTTAGATGTTGAATTGTTACTCACCAAGGTGTCGAACATTCCACATTGGGTCGATGGTGGAATGCTGCTGATAAAATACGATGAGGAGAGGCGGTGTTGTGATGCTACCAGCGAGTGTTCTGCTATACAATCCCTCTCTTGAGACAGGTAACAGAGTGGTTAGTTGAGAATTCTGGCTTTACTAAGTCCTCCGCCCCGCCCACACACACACACAAAACAGTTGACTCCGTTTTCAAGTCAGTAGGTCATTACTTACTCTACATTGAGTTTCATCCATTTTTCCAGCTGATTGGTTATGTTTTGTCTTTTCCATTCTGTTAAGTTTGCAACAAAAACTCCTGGGTTAAATGAGCAGGTGCTGGCTTTCATTGAAAGTTTCCGAATTCTTTCTTTTTTATAGTCAAGATATCCAATATAATTGTACTAAAAACAAATGGGATATATCTGTTTACTGTTCCTAACTGGGTAGATACGACTAAATAGCCAGTAGGGAAGGAACCATTCTAGGGGCTAGAACGGTGTGCAGACAAAATGTGTAGGGTGCTTCCCTTGCACAACCCCGGGTCCCCACGGAGTAACACCTGAGCGCAGAGCCAGGAGTAAGCCCCACACAAAACCATTTGAAACTGACTTAACTATGTAAGCCAAATTAAAAATAGCACTTGGAATTCCAAATTACAGTAGAAACCTTGAATAAGAAATAGCTGCCACTGGGGGCCAGAGTGATAGCCCAGCGGGTAGGGCGTTTGCCTTTGCACGCCGGCCTGTGCCGGCCGGGGTTCGATCCCCGCGTCCCATGTGGTCCCCCGAGCACCGCCAGGAGTGATTCCTGAGTGCAGAGCCAGGAGTAACCTCTGAGCATTGCGGGTGTGACCCAAAAAGCAAAAAAAAAAAAAGAAATAGCTGCCACTAGCACATACCACCACTTGCTCACATTTGGATGCTGTGCCAGCATGAATATATTAAGCCAGGAGTAAGCATTGCTAAAGTGTGGCCCCCAAATGAAATCGGGCTGCTGCTGTAAGTCAACCTGCAGGGAAGTAGTAGAATCCCTGGGGCTGGAGCAAGAGCACAGTGGGTAGGGCGTCTTACGTGCTTCTGATCCAGGTTCACTCCCGGGCATCCCTTATGGTCCCCCTAGCACCACCAGGAGTGACCCCTGAATAGAGCTGGGTGTGTCCGAAAAAAAAACCAAACCTTATCCTGCCTCTCACATTACCCATTACAGGGAGTAATGCCCGATGGTGATTTACCTGGTTCCCTGCTCCACGGATGACAGCTTTTGTAGAGGTTGAGTCACAATCTTCTGAAAATGCAGCTGCATGGTCCTGGCTTTAGTGGTGTATTATAAAGAGCAAGAATATCACCTGAAATAAGTGAAGGGAAAGCTTTACAATTTAAGTTGCTTCAAAATCCCTGTTCCTGTCTTCATGAAGTGGCCTTGACCATTACAGGATACCAGGGCTCAGAACACAACAAACGAGCACATTCCTGCATGTAGGAGGCCAAGGTTTAAAGCCTAGTACTAAGTACTAAGCACTCCCCTCCAGTACTGCCCGGTGTGGCCCCCAAAAAAGAGCTCACTGGAAAGAGATCTCCATCGAGGGACATTCTGGAGGAACATACCTTGCACAATTACATCATCATCCACATAGATGGCCTTCTTTGCCCCGGGAACCAGAACTGGCAGGTAGAATCTGGCAAAGGTTAACTGGAAAAGGGGGAGGGGGAAGGGAAGCATTAACAATTGAACTTGTTAGTGGTAAATCCAGTCTAAAATTTGCTAAAAATTCCCAGAATGCTTTTACATCCACAGAGAAGACAACCCAAGGTCTCTTAGAACTATCTAGGCTTGATTAGGAAGCAACTTGTATTGTACCCAGAGTTAGGGGGTCATTCTAATAACTTCCTAGAGTTTTTAACTCAAGTATAAACAAGGATTCATGGAACTCACTGGTTTTATGGGTTCCCCCTGGTCAGGATGCCCCTTTATTTTCCCTTCCAAGAGTTTAGTGTCAAAATTCACAATTTTGTACCTGATACTTTTCAGGGTATCACTGTTGAGCCAGGACCTGATGAAAAGCAACACCAAATTTCAATTTTAAATAATGTCTCCAAACCAGAGCCTGATTTGTGTGCCCTCCAAAAGGGCATAACTTGGAACCAGATACATGTTTTAAAGACCCTCTTTCTCCTGAGCTCCAGCTTCATCTGAAGTGAGGGTATCCTGACCAAAGTCCCACACTTGCCTAAGATTCTATAACAGACACTCCTATCGGCCTCATGCTTAGGAGCACTCGGAATGTTATAAGACAACTGCTTAATGGAACTATTTTTTTTTCTTGCAATAACCCAGAGCCTCACACATACAAGACATATGCTCTAAGCCACATCCCAAACCCCAATATGAACAGGACATTTACCACATAGAGCACTGTAACTTCCCTCCCGAATATACCAGTAAAGAACATGAATTTGGGGGCCAAAAGAGAAAGTACAGTGGGTAAGGCGCTTGCCGAGCATACAGTCAACCTAGGTTCTCCCCCGCCATCACATACAGATAGTTCTCCCAAGCCCGGCTAGGAGTGATCCATAAGTGCAGACCCAGAAATAAGCCCTGAACACCACTGGGTGTGGCCCACTGCCACCCCCCAAAATACAGTTAAGTCTTAATGAAAGTTAATTATCCAAAAAATGGGTAATTATCTCTTAATCCAGTCTCATTCTTTTTGATAATTCTGTTTACATCTAAATTTAAGGTACTGCTTGTACATATGTCTTCTCTAGAGAACTACCTTTGTCCTAGGTTCACTTTGTAAAGTCCCCATTTCTCTCTATCCAATTATTAATTTCTGCTTTTATTTTTATTTATTTTTTGCTTTTGGGGTCACACCCAGCAATGCTCAGGGGTTATTCCAGGCTCGGCACTCAGCAATTACTCTTACTGGGGCCGGAGCAATAGCACAGCAGGTAGGGTGTTTGCCTTGCATGCAGCTGATCTGGGTTCGATCCCCAGCATCCCATATGGTCCCCAGAGAACTGCCAGGAATAATTCCTGAGTACAGAGTCAGGAGTAACCCCTGAGCATAGCCGGGTGTGCCCCCCCCCAAGAAAAGGAATTACTCCTGGTGGTGCTTGGGGGACCATACCGGATGCTGGGGAATCGAACAGGGGTCAGCTGCGTGCAAGACAAGCACCTTACCTGTTGGACTATCGCTTCAGCCCTCTGCTTTTTAATGTTAATGCAGTATTTGTTTCTACATTATTTTAGACAGTTCCTGAGGTTTTAATTATGGAAAAATAATTGTCATTTTGAATTATTAAAATGAAACATTAACTATGGAATAAACCACAATTTTTTTAGAACTATGGAAAATATTATAGATTGGCTCGTTCGTTCTTAAAATAAACTGTAAATCTTTAAAGTTCTTTTGAAAAAATGGATGAGGGGCCTGAAAGAAATACAAGTTAAGGTGCTTGGCTTGCATGAGGACAACCCAAGTTCAATCCATAGCAAAGCCCATCTCTCAATCACCACCAGGGGCTTTCCTGAGCAAAGAGTTGGGAACAAGCCCAAGTTTGTGTGGCCTCCCTATATAAGAACATGGATGAGACTGTCCATCAGTTTGTGCTCCTATTATG
>JAJIBD010016342.1:0-21118 GCA_021461705.1 Cryptotis parvus | reverse complement strand
CCTGAGAATTTGTGTGGCCACATATGATCCATTGATAGAATTTTATGGGCTGCATCCAAGGCAATACTTTGCTGGTTATTCTGTCTCTACATCCTCTAACTATGGCTTTCAATCTGTATTATTTCTAAATATTCTCTATTTACAGCTCTGTACTTGTCTGCTTTGATAATATCCCCAAAAAAGATAAAAGGGCTATCTTTACAATGCAATCATTTCAGTTCAAAATATATAATGATTTATGTATTTGATCCCTCAAGATATATTTCCAGAAGTGGTTCTTACTGGGTCTATCTGCACTTCTATATTTATAGCAGTACTATTCACAACAGTCAGAATCTGGATCAATCATAGTGACCCAGAACAGAAGACTGCTTAAAGAACTACTGTACTTCTACACAATGGAACACTATGCAGTTAACAGGGAAAATAAAGTCATGAAATTTGCTTATGAATCGATGAATGAAGGAAAGGGACAGACATAGAATGATTGCCCTCATTTGTGGGATATGATAAAATAATATGAGATTAATACTCAAGACTCACAGATATGGGGCAGAGCTGCTACTGGCTCTCCCAGTGCCCAGATACTAATGAGGTGCCCGGAGAGATGGCAGGTTCTCTAGCCCTGGCTCGCCACCCCAGCAGAGCCTCACAACAAGCCATATGACCCCCACTCCATGAGGGCCTCCGCTTTCCACATCCGACTTCCCCCTCATCAGAACTCCACCCAGCAGACGAGTCTATCAGAGCCCGGCTCATCGAGATCCACCCTGCAGCAGTCTTTTTTTGAAATCCGCCCAGGTATGCTGATCCAGAGACTCACAAACATGGGGTAGAGCTGCTACTGGCTCTCCCTGTGCCCAGCCACTCACGAGGCACCTGGGAGGAAAGGCGGGTTCCCAGCCCTGGCCCACCACCCCAGCAGAGCCTCAAGCAACAAGCCAGACGACCCCCACTCCATGAGGGCCTCCATTTTCCACATCCGACTTCCCTCATCAGAACTTCACCCAGCAGACCAGCCTATCACAGCCCTGCTCTCATAGCCACAAGTGGCCGCGCTGTTCATCAATAAATGCTGGATTTAGAGATGAGTATGCTAACCGCATGGCAGAGCCTGGCAAGCTACCCATCTCATATTTGATATGCCAAATACCAGTAACAATTATAGACCTCATTCCCATCACCTGATAGAATGGTTTGAGGCTCATTCTTCAAGCAAGCAGGTGCACTTGGGCTCTACTTGCATGAGACAGGACATATGGAGATGTTACTGGTGCCCGCCGAGCAAATCGGTGATGAACGGAAGACAGTGATACAGTGATAATACTCAAGGACAATAGAAATGAGATTCAATAGCTTAATTAAATAGAATATTAAATATCTAGATAAAGTTATGCAACCATAAAGTTATAAAGGAATTCAAGCCCATAAATGCATTCGGCAAACAGGCAAACAGGCTTTTCAGGGAGCTGAAGCTGGGGCTCTTTCCCCACTTTGGCCCCCAAAGGTCTGGGTGACCCCGCCCAAACTACTGCTAAGACTCTCAGCCAGACACCAGATACTCAGATGCAGGACAGAATTTCTGTCTGCCCATGATGTGCAAGGCTGACGGGGCATCCTGGAAGGGGGCAGGTTTTGGTTCTTGCCTGGCCCCCTACAGATTCTCAGAGGCCGGAAAACCTTGCGCAACCCAACCACAGTCATCCTCAAGGTCAGGACTCTACAACTAGACACAGCCCAATCCTCATGGTGAGTCTGCACGATATCTCAAAACATGGTATACTACAAATGTGTGGGAGTCAGTGGTTAGGTAAGACAGAGATGGGAACAGTGTGCTAATAATTGTTGAAAATGATGATACCTGCCAAGAACTGAACATTGAATATAGGCAAAAGATACACATGATAACCTCTAAATGTGTGCATTGCAATCCACAATGGGTAAGGAAAGAGAGAGAGAGAAAGAGAGAGAGAGGAAGAAAGAGAGAGAGAGAAAAGATAAAAGAACCTGCCATAGAGGCAGGCTAGGGAGGGGGAGAGAAGTGGGGACATGGGTGGACGGAACTGGGACTGATGGAGGGATGGGTGCTGGAACACTGTATGATTGAAACTCAAACATGAACATCTTTCTATGTCTCATGGTGGTATATAAAATATTGATTAAAAATAAAAGCTGTAAAAAATTAAAAAATAAAGTTATAAATGTAGGATTTAATAATATTCATCTAAATATGTAGGATTAGTAATATTATTTTACAAATATTGAGTTAGATTGTAATGCTGCACTAACGATGTAGCAAATGTGTACTTCATGGTGATCAATTATTCTAAAGTGATTCACCAAGGCCTATACCCATATCTCCAAAAGACAAGAATCATGAAAGAGCTGCTCTAACCAGCAGTCAAAAGTAATTTTTCCCACTGCAAATAATGAAGTGACATTGATACAATTTTCAGCTGAAAAAATGTTGCACTTCACTTTTCACTAGATATAACCTCTCAATGTTATATCAAACTATACAACCGTATAATGAGCTATACAACCCATTTCTGTTTTTGTTTTGTTTTGTTTTGTTTTTGGGTGCCATTTGGTGATGTTCAAGGTTACTCCTGGTTACTCAGAGATTATTCCTGGTGGTGCATAGAAGACCATCTGAGATGTCAGGGATCAAAGCTCTGTCAGCTGCACGTCAGGTAAATGCCCTACTTCCTATACTATTACTCCAGTCCCATCAATCCATTTATTTTCTGTTTTTTTTTTTGCAACATCTATATGACCCAGAAAAGCAAGTGTAAGAGAGAAAATATATTTGTATCTTGTTTTTATCTTTTTTATTGAATCCATAGTTCAAAAAAAAAATGCTGGTATATGACAGAAACTCAATAAATATTTATTTAATTAAAAATAATGAAGGAAGAATTTCATATAAAAAGTTCATAAAAACACAAGACTAATTATGATCAAATTAGTATTGAAAATTTAATCACTCCATAAAGATATAATATGTATTTATACTACAATATAACATATATAATAGAGAAAAAAGGAATGGTTTAAATCACATAAAAATATTTCCTATTAAACACACTACTCTTGGTTTAAAACAATAAATATATAGAAATAAGTTCTGTTATCTAACAAGGGAGCTATGGAAATACTATGCAACAGATATATCAAAATACCAAAATAGAAAAAATATTTTTTTCTAACTGCTTGGTCTATTGTTACAGCTGGACCTCCCACAGTTAACGTTAGTGGTTTCCCACACTCAAAAAATCCCATTTAGACAATTTAATGGCACAATAATGAAAGAAGGCAGAAACCCCCTTTCCTACCAGGGCAGGCCTACTCATGGAAAGTTACAAATTTAGGGGCCTAAGTGTCTTTTGCATCTTGAAGTAACCTTTTGTTATCTACAAAAGATCCAGAACAAATTCCTGTTAGAGGATTGTGAGACCCCACCCAGAATCTACTATCTGGCCTGAAATGCCTGGATTGCATTCCTGCACGCACGCATAGCCCTTGCTGACCCATGATCCCATGCGTGTATCTAGCCGCACCAAACATGGAAAGAAGTATTAGGCACACTCAGATTAGTGGGTGATGGTTACCTGGTGCAGTGATTGGCTGCCTGCGCGCAGACCTTGATGTGATATTTTAAACCTATTGGATAGTTATGCACGGGCTTTTCTGCAGCGTGGGAATTATTCCTAAAAGATCCTCCATGGAAGGGCTCGGGGCTCTTAGCCACTGACCGCTTGGGGTCACGCTATGAGCCCGAGTATACTCGCTATTAATAAAACCCTTGCTTTTGCATAGGACTTGGTCTCTCAGAGTTTTCCTTGGTAGGTGCGGCTTTCCAGGCTCCCAGTCAGTCACCCCATTGAGTGGCCAACCCTTACAGTAGAATTTAATTTTTTTAAATGATTCCAAATAGTCAAATGGTCTCTTTACATAGGGACTCCAGTTGAAGTTCTATATGCTGTTTTTCCATTTATTTAGTTACAGCACTGTCTCTGAACTTTATTATCTAGTTAAGTAAACTTTTAAAAAAATCAACTCTTTTAACCACATTGCTTGGTTAAATTAAAAGAACAAGGCTTGTTAAAATTATTGCTGTCTTTATCAATGAAATAGTATTGAGGGCACAAGGTAAATCCTCAGATGTATCACTTGTATCAATTATCTTCCCATTGTTCATCAATTTTCTCGAGCAGGCATCAGTAACATCTCCATTTGTTGGGAATGAGACCCATTATTGCTTCTGTTTTTGGCATATTGAATATACCACAGGTAGCTTGCCAGGCTCTGCTGTGGGTCTGGGTTCATTCCAGGGGGACCAGAAATTTTTATGTCAGACCATCAACCATGTAGGGCCCACAGGGCAGAGCCCTGGGTGTAGACAAGTCTGTCTCCTTTCTGCCATCTGTTGACACATCCAGGCACCACAGCCACACCTGCAGCACCTCGAGGGGCAGGCCTCAGATGTATGATAGTTAATCTATGAGAAAATAACTGGGTACTTAAAGTAGATCAAAAAATACTCTTCAAAAAATAATATTTTACTCCGCAAAAAATAGCTTTGGGAAAACAGGATAGTGTTGCAGGACACCTAAAAGCCTAAAAGCCTCTGCATCTGCCCTGGATTGCCTCCTGCAGGTCACTTCGTAGATAGGGGTGTAGTCTGAATGTGGCAGTTTATCTGACCATGCATTCAGTACTGGCTGGTATAAATATTCTCTCATGCTACCACAATTATCGTGGGACTGGCTAGATCTTACCAGCATATTTGCCTCGCCACGTTGGATCTCTAAGTAATTAGACCAGAGAGAAATGCTGTTTGACTCCAAGCAAGCATGGCTCCCTGATAATTCAAAGGCAACTAAAATACTAAACTACCGTGAAGTAGACTAGACTCTTGTGAAGGCTTGAGAAATATTTAACTGGCATTAGTATAGTCTTTGGTACAGAGGTATGCCATCTCAGAAACCCTCTTTTCTACCCTATAAAGGCATTTCCAGGCAGATCTTGGCTCAAGACATTAGGTGAGGTGCTGGGAGAAATTACCTGAGGGCATTTGACCCTCCCCTGCCAGGGAAGTTACATTTAACTTATAGCTCCTCCCAGCTCTGTTAGAAGGCTTTGAATGAGCTCTGGGTTCTTGTAAACAGCCAGCAGGCCTCCTGAATTTGTTGCTACATTTCTACAGAGCTATTTTTCTGTTTTCATCTCTAGATAGTCCAGTCCAGAATGGGCCAGGCTGGGAAGTTTGGGCGGATTTCTAGCTATAAAATAAGCTGCAAGAAGAAAGAAGCTCTCTTTTTTGCCCCCTTTTTTAATCTTTTGCCATTTCAACTTCCCTTGGCGTTTTGCTTCTCCAGTCCTCTCCATTCTCTGGTGGGTCTCAACACTTGGTGGCAGCCATCTTGTCTCTACACGTGGCTGGGTCCTAGCTGGGAACCCAGAGTCTGGAGGTTTTCCCTGCTCTTGGATTGTAAATAGGAACCAGTGTTAGTAAAGCCCCTTTTAAAACTACATCGGATTCCTGAGTTTTCATCCATTCTCTGCCAGCCCGGAGGTAGAAGGGAACTTGCTTCCCTAGCACTGTTTGGGACCCCAGCGGCATCCCCCGACAGGATAGCCACATGGAAAGGAATAAAACTATTGTTATTTTTACACCTAGTTAACTGAGATTGGATTACGGCCCGAAAGCACCCCAAATCCATAAAATAGATTGATTAAAAAAAGACATAATTCTCCAGAATATAGTCTCTTCAGTGACTTGGCTGTATTGAGAAAAATATCAACATAGAAATTAACAAGTGGGACTACATCGACTTAACAAGTTTGTGTATGGCAAAAGAAGCACAATAAAATTAAAAGAGATCCTACTGAAAGGGAGAAAATAGTTGTCCACGTCACTGGAAAAGGCTAACAGCCAAAACAGATAATAGACTCATAAAGCTTAATGATAACAACAAAAAATGTCTTAAAATGTCATAAAACGTTTTTAAAAGTGAGGCCAGAGATGTAAAACCATGGGTAGAGTGCTTATCTGCAATCAGTCAAGATTCCATCTCTACAACCCCATGGTTCCTCCAAGCACTACCAGAAATGATCCCTGGGTCCAGAGCAATGAGAATGCCATCAGCTCAGCAAGTTGCTGCTAAAATAAGTTATTTTAAACTGAGGAGAGATGAACAGACATTACTCTTAACTCTTAAGAGGACTTGCTGCTGAATAGTATTCATTATCACTTGTTATCAGATAAGTGTGAATCAAACCTAAGCGATATTGCACACTGCTGACAATGGCATATATCAGAAAGGCTAGAAAAAAACTGATTTACATTTTTGGCAGGAATGTAATGAAAAGAAACCACTATCAAAATTGGTAGGAATATCATCTGATTTAGCCTCTATGGCAGTCAGTAAAGAAAGCAGTCTCAAAGAATGTAAGATTCAGGTATAATACAACCCAACTATCTCACTTCTCACTGTCTATCCAATAAAAAAAGACAAGTACAAATATATACGGACATGTATATATGACTGCAGCAATTGAAATTAGTTTACCACTTGATTTAGCTCCATATTCAGTACTATTCAAAATAAAGAAATGATTCAATAGCCAATGATAGATGAATATATTAAAATACTGGGACCGGAGCAATAGCACAATGGGTAGGGCATTTGCCTTGCATGTGGTCGACCTGGTTTCAATCCCGGGTCTCCCATATGGTCCCCTAAGCACCGCCAGGAGTAATTCCTGAGTGCAGAGCCAGGAGTAACCCTTGAGCATTTCTGGGTGTGACCCAAAAAGCAAAAAAAAAAAATGCTGATACAAATACACAGTGGAATAGTAGGAAGCTATAAGAGAAGTTGAAACATTGCAGTTTGCTGTAACTTGGTAAAGGTAGAGTTTTGTGTACTAAAATAATTTGCAAATTTCATAACTTCATCCTTCCTAATAGCTGCAAGGTATTCCATTGTGTAGACATACTGCTATTTCTTTAATCAGCCAGCTCCGCACTTGGGAAACTCAGATTCTGACTATATAGAACAGTGCTGCAATAAACATGGAAGTGTATGGTTTTTCTGCTATGTATTTTTTTTTTTTTTTTTTTTTGCTTTTTGGGGTCACACCTGGCAACGCTCAGGGGTTTCTCCTGTATCTGCACTCAGGAATTACTCCTGGCGGTGCTCGGGGGACCATATGGCCTGTGCCGGCCGGGGTTTGATCCTCTGCTATGTATTTTTGAAACCCTAGGGTATAATAGCAGAAGCGGTATTACTGGGTCATAAGGAAAATCAAATTCTAGTTTTTTTTAATCAATGCTCATAATGCTCTCTGAAAAGGCTTATAATCTGATGGCCATAGAGAGTATTATGCTGAGTGAAATGAGTCAGAAGGAAAAGGACAGACACAAAATGATTGTATCCATATCAGGGGTGTAAAAAATATAAATTGAAGCCAATATCCATGGATGGTAGAAACAACGGCCTGGATGTTTGGTTCACGGTTGGAAGCCTGCTTCAAGCTCTTGAGAAAAAGGCAGTTAGGATAGGTAAGGGACCACTTCTATCACTTGTCTTCCTGTTGTTCATCAATTTCTCGAGCAGGCGCCAGTAACATGTATTAAAAGATTTCGCAAATATAAGGCAATTAGGATAGGGAAGGGACCATTATGATAAAGATAGTGATAAATGACCCCTATATAAAAACTGTGTGCAATAGGTAAAGGAACAAACTTCTCAGTACTTGCAGTAGAAAACCTTAATGCCCAATGGGGAGAGAGAGAGAGAGAGAGAGAGAGAGAGAGAGAGAGAGAGAGAGAGAGAGAGAGAAGGAAAAGTGCCTGCCATAAAACAGTTTGGGGAGTAGGGGCTCGGGATGGTGGGAGGGTAAAGGGGCATTTGGTGGTTGGAAATGTACACTGGTGGAGGGGTGGGTATTGGAAAATTGTGTGACTGAAACCCAATAATGAACAGCCTTCTAACCATGTCATGGTGACTCAATAAAATAAATTAAAAGTATTTTGTGTATCTAAACTATAGTTAATACTGCTTTAGCCATTTTACTTAAACTACAACAGAAATATGTTTTAAAATAGTACTGAGTCCACGCAGATAATATAGGGTTGAAGGCACTTATATTTCATGTGTCCCACCAGAGGTTCATGAAACCATGTATGTGTGTTCTCCCAATCACAGTCAGGAGTCATCCCTCAATACCAAGCCAGAGCACTCTTGGTATAATCCAAATCACAAATAAGTTTAATTTTGTTGTTATAGTTTGAAAATTAAGAATAACCAAGGGAAATGGGCAATTTTTGCAACCAATCTCTAGCTTCCTAGAGCTCTAAATCTATAATTTTGTTGTAAATTAACATTTCCACCTTTACTTGAATTATTTATGAACATTTTATTTTTCCTTTGGCAAAGCTTGATAAACAATCTTAATTAGCTGGTTAATGTTTGTTTACTATAACTCTATAGATTGAGTAGAATATTTGATAGCAAGCATGACTAGTTAAGTAGAGGAGACAGAAATTATTATTTGCTCAGGCACATAAAATACACTCAAAAGCATGTTGTATTATATAATACCTGTGGTGAAGACACCAACACCACAAAGAACAATTCATCTGGAAAATTGACTAGCTTAGACTATCAAAAATCCTAAATCTTTTAAGGAAAATCAGCAAAAGCTATTACATATAATACAGTGAATTTCAACTAAATTTCTTCACTATTTTTAACAAGAAATACCACCACCATATCTCAAATAGTAATAAAAAAGTAAAAGGGAAATTACATGTTATTTGTAAGTTAAGACTTCTCATGTAATCAGATGAAATGAGTTTTATGTCTTTGATTGCTCTAGGTTTAAATTCAATGGCTTAACTTCTTGCACTAGTTCCATTTTTTGTAGCTTCTCATTGCTTCCATTACTGATGTAATTATTGAGTCTCTTGAATAGAATGGCCAGTAGACATGTTTAGCATCCAAAAGAAGATTCTTTATGGCTGCTTTTTTTGTATCATCTCCAACTTTTCTCCTCCCACAAATATTCACTTGTCTTTACAACTAGATATGCCAAATAATCACCCTATGATGTATATTCTTAAGGTATGGCTAGTATACTGGATACAGAAAATAGATATTTGGTGTAAATGGATCATTAAATGAAACTTAAGACCTCTACAGCCATCACATTTACCAATGATAATATAAGAGACACTCTGCCTTTTGCGCAAATCATTGTTAATAATTATGTAGACCTTTATACGAAATTTTCAAAAACTATATGACAAAAATATTATTTTAAGAATTTTGCTAATATTTACTACAATTAGAATGTTGAAAGTATTTTCCGTTACCAGTAAACTTACTATAATAGCAAGAGTTTTTCAGACAGTTGCACTGAATAAATAAATAAATTCAGTGCAATAGCTTTTACATTCAGCATCAAAAACTTAGATATATTTATGAGATAAAACAGTATACTATATTGTATAAAATGAGTTTTTTAATTTACATAGGTTAAAGTCATATATCAATCAATAACTACAAACTGGCATTTGCTGATTTATTTTTTTGATAATTTCATTTGCCATTTCTTTAAATTTTGTTGGATCTAGTAATATAAAATAATGTTTTATATGCTGGCCAAAGGAACAGTCTTGAGAGTGCCAGGAACCTGGGGACACTTGTGGAGGGAAAGGGATATTGATGGTGGGATTGGTTTTGGAACATTGTATACCTGAAAATAATTGTAAATCACAGTCTTAAAAAATAAACCATATAGATAAAAATATGAATACAAAAATGAGCAAATTAATTCAAGTTAGCATACATAAAATTTAGTAGACATGGGAAAATCACTCAGAATTTACCATGCTTCCTAGCACACTTTCAGATAAAGGATCCTTATAGATTCATCTATTAAAAACACTTGCACTTGATGCATCTTTTTATATGTGTACTACCTACCCCTTTCATACATAACTGGTTCTTGGACCATTATATATATTTTCAATAACTAGTATTGTTGGCAGAAAGCCAGCCAAAGACGTGTGAGTCTAATGGACGCTGCTCTGTCCTAAAGGCAGAACCAGAAAACGGACGCTGCCCGGGAAGCTGACAGAAAGCAGGTTTTCCTTGTGAGGCTGTCTCTAAAGAGCAGAACCAGATAAGGACTTGCTGGTTGGGTTGGGGATTTAAATGATGTTAAAGTTAACACCTGCAACCCTGCATTTACACCTCCTCACACTGGTAAGACACTTGTCCTTCAGACCACTCCTACCTGCTTATCTCCTCCCCAATAAGTGACCCCAATCCTAGCTTTTCCCTCTTATATCTGGTTTTTGGTATGTATGTGAAACAACTTTTAAAGAGATGGCACCTCTACTCCCAAATGATGTAATGGGGCACTTGTTTCTTTTGTGCTGACCAAGTGGAATGCTTTGTTCTTTTTTTTATTATTAAACATTTTATTATACCACCGTGAGATTACAAGGTTGCTCATGTTTAGAAGTTTCAGTCACAGAATGTTACAGCACCCGCCCTCCACCAGTGCCCATTTCCCACCACCAATGTCCCCAATTCCCTGCCCCTTCCATAGCCTGCCTAAATGGCAGGTTCTTTAAACATGCACACGATGAGTTTCCAGTTATGCGTAGTGCAACCCACAATGTGCAAGAGAATGAAAGAGAGAGGGAGAGAGAAACTCTTTTCTCTCTCCCTCTCTCCCTTCCCCTCCCACACATCATGGGCTGCACTACATACACCTAGAAACCAACATGTGCAGTTCTTTGAAATGGTGTAAATTACATACTCTTGATGCTAGCTGGGTTTGTTATCCGATATTACTAAGTACAAAGGGTCTGGGGTCTTTTGCAAATTGTCAGCTGCCTAAACAAGAACACTGGCCCTCCGGATCAAATAATAAATTTGTTTCGGCCCTCAAAGACTTTCTTAAGCACCTCTGACAGAGAGAGATCTCTCACTAATGACTGTACAAAGTTTGCATCAAAGTGATTAGGAGATAATTAAGACAAAATATAGAACATTCATTTCAGGATTTTCATGCACCAGGACATTTTACTTGTCTATTGTATCATATTGGGAACAATATCATATCTGAAACAATGTATGACTGAAACTTAATCATGAACAGTTTTGTAATTATATATCTCATAGTGGTAAAATGAAATTAAAAAAATAAATGAAAATAAATAAAAAGCCCAAAATTATTTCAATGTCTAAGCAAAATAAATTATTTTAATGTATAATTGTAAATGTCATATAAAATATTATTTTTAAAATTAAATATATGATGTAGTTAAATATAGATATAGATATATGTATATGTATATTTCTTGTATATACACATAAACACATGCGTATATATGTATATATAGTTCTATTTCATGTATATATGTATATACATATGTATATATGCTTATATAAACATATAAACATATATATGTATATAATTTTCCCAGGAAATAAAATGTCAATGATAGTAGAATCTTTTTACATGCTTGACTCTATGATTGGATTTCATTTGGGACAGGAATTTGCACAGTTCATGCTGAATGAAAGTTCTAACTTTCATATATTTTTAGAAATAAAGCAAACAGCAAGATGCAAAGGCAAATGTTTTTATTCAAGTTTTCCTTGGGGCTTATAGAAAGGTTAGATTTATTTGGAAGCAATTCCACCTTCTAGTGACAATTACTCATGTTCCCAATATGAAAAACCATATATGAAACATATTATGGAAAAGTCTTGCCCATGGCAATCCTTTTCAAATTTAATGACAAATGTCAGAGTATTGTTGGAGTAGTATAATATGCCATTATTTCAGAGAGCAAGAAAAGGACATGAATTGGAAAGCAAGTTAGGAAGTAGAATCTTACTCATTTTGTATTAACTTTGAGGGTTCAGAGTCCACATAGGGGAGGCCAGGGTTTTTTCTCCAGTTAACCCAAACCCATTATTATATGTCATAGTGTGTTGATAAACTCTGTAAATAAAGACACAAATACAAGGCCACAATTGTGAGCCACGTTCTCAAAGTGATCTGAGATCATTGTGATTGTTAAGACTTTAAAAAATATATTTCAGCTGTGCAAACTTGAATATATCATTGCCTGGTGATTCAGTCTATCAAGGAGGAAAATGGAAAAGAATATTTTCCCAAAAGAAATATTACTTCATGAACAGGGATCCCTGCCCTGAAAGACTCAAACGCAGTATTAATAGTTAATGTCCTTTGCCAGAGATTCATTTCCTAGTTCTTGACTGTGGATTCAAACTCAGACACTCACTTTAGCAACGGAAACCCTCTAATATAATAATAAGACAGTTTCTGTCAAAATTTGTGATATTTGGGGCATGAACTGTAGTTGAGTGGGTATCTGCTTACCTTGCATGTGGTCATATAGGTTTGAGTTTTGGTACCACATACAGTCCCCTGAACCTCTCAAGGCACCCCGAATGCAGAACCAGAGGATTAAGCCTTAAGAACTGCAATGTGTGGTCTCCAAATTAAAAGTATGTAATTGTTATTCCCACCAGCAATGAGAGTCCTTTTCTCACCTTATCCATGCCAGCATTGGTTGTTCTTGTTCTTTCTGTTGTGTACCAGTCTCTGATGTTTGAGATGATATCTCATTGTTGTTTTTATTTGAAATTACTTTGAATCTGTAGTGGGAATAATAATAATACTGATCAAAAGAATTCACTAGTTACTTTCATTCCATTGCTGGTTTATGATTCTGCGAACCCCTATTGTTTGAAGATTGAGCACTGAGTAGTAACCATATCTAAGGGAACTTTGGCTTTAAGATCATGGTGCTAAGACCATACATGACCTCCATCCCTGACATCACATCCACTTTATTTATGGTCCAATTGAGAGATGATATCTGATTGATCATTAAAATAATTTTGAAGGAACATTCTTTTGTGAATGTTCTCAAAGACATATATCCTCACTTTCCTGTTCTTCCAGAAGTTTTCTCAATGTATCTCACTTCTTTTAATTCTTATAAATAAATTTTAAGTTATCTTTATTCTAAATGCCTTACTTTTAGTCAATTCATTGAAAACAACTCATTAAATTATACAGATAGGTATTTTTCCCAGTTTTAATTTCAAGCAAAATGATGAACAAGACACACTACTCAATCCTCTGCCTTATGGAGGATTTTATATCATCACTGTCCATAAAGGATGTTGTCAAAAGAAGATTTAGTGCTGTAGATCATTATTTTCACATGATATTATATGCATGAAATGGAGAAAATGAATTTTAAATCAAAACAAATATTTTTATTCTTTAGTCATTAGATAGAAGTTGAAACAATATACATAAGATCAGATAGAAAAAGTAATGTAGCAGAAGTACGCATCATGGTATATGTGTGATTTCCTCATGTAATTTACTTCTTGCATCAATGCTGACTCAAGAAAGAGAATTTTTATGCCACTTTTATTGTATAATATGGTGATGCTACTTATATTTAGCCTTGTCAAGATGTTAGACACTAAGTTTAATGATGGAATAATTGATCATATTATAACTCTCTGACACATGGTTAACATGCAGCTACTAACAAGTTACAGTAATAAAATAAAACTTTTTCAGAGGGACAAAATTTATACTTTTAGGATCACATAGCTTTCCTCTAGCATCTACGGTTATGAGCTTTTATTCATCTACATAGTCCTGTCAAAGTGTAACAGTATCTTTATTTATGGTGATACCTTTAGACCCCTTGGTTACCAAATTATTAGTCTTAAATGGTATTAAATTAGTAATATTAAATTAATCTGCTTAAATTAAACAATTTAAGCAATTTAAACAGAATTTTGATTCTGTTTCATATCCTTCTCTTCTCTTGGGTCCAATTCAAAGCTAGTCAATTGTAAATTATCTAGAATATTATGCACAAATGAAAAATATCTTGCTCTCAAACTTGAAAAAACTCACTTGGCAATGACTCTTTAATTTTTTTTGGGGAAAGGGGCTGAATAAAGGGCTTCTTTGTTGTATAATGGACAATGATTTAAGCTTTGTTTACAAAATAATTCAACATACTCCATACAACTGTACTATACAGATTTATAACAAAAATAGAAAAGCCTTAAATTTTAATGAGTTTATTTTTCGCCCATCCCCTGAAATAAAAATGACATTAATATGATAGTTGATACTCTTTGCTCAGTACGTAAAACCAGTATAATAATGTAATGGATGGTTATGTTCTCTTATGAAGAGGAAAGACTATTAGCAGTACACAATTTTGGCAATAAAGCAAGGTATTTTTCAAGAACTATGGAGACCAAACTTCTGTTCTTTAAAGAGTTTCTGAGTCTGTTAGCAAACAAATCTGGTAGTGGATTGAGGATACCTGATCTTTCTTTTTATAAGTTAATGGAGATACTTATTCACTTAGATCTCTTCTTTTTTATTTTGCTTTTAGAACTCTTATACTTCTACAGTTCACATAAAAGTAGCCAAGAAACTTACCCATTTTACTTCATAATACTCACAAGTCAGTCTAATATGGTTATAGCTTAACTCCACTTTCCTTTATTGTAACCAAGTCCTCTTTATCTTTGGTGACTAAATATTTCCACTTAGCACTCCAACTCTACATATAATAATTCTCTCATTTCATTTTGTTTTCCTAAGTAATAGTAACTCTCACTATGATCCGTGACTCGATCAATGTTATAATATTAATATTAGTATTCTCAGACTTGAGAGATAGTACAGCGGTTAGTGTAGCCATGATGACAGCCAAACATGGTTCTATCCTTGGCACCCATTCTGTTCCCTGAGCCTTTCCAAGAGTAATCCTTAACTGCAGGCACAGAAGTTAACCCTCAGTAACTGAGTATAGGACAAAACCATACATATACTGGTACTCCTTAACTTGAGGAAGTTAATTATGCTATAATTCATCTATTTGCTAAGTGATACTCTACTTTGATTTTTACTGACTTCAGTGCTGTGCATCTAGATGAATTACTTTCAGGAAATACAGAATCTTGGACTACTTATATAAAGCTTGAACTAGACATTTGAAATTCTAAGCTCATTATTTTTTCCCAGTATAGTCAGAAGCAAGAAATCTTGCTAGATTCCTCACTTTGTCTAAAATCCTATAAAATAACCAATAGGTGATAACCCAGAACTATGCCTTCTAAACAAATATGTATTGAATTAGAAGTACCCAATGATGATATTTTTCAATTTCCTATTACCATGAACTCCACACAGCAGACCAGCCCATCACAGCCCAGATCATCGACAGCCACCCTGCAGCAGTTTTACCTCAACCCGGCCCAGGTATGCTGGTCCAGAGAATCTCAGACATGGGGCAGAGCTGTTCCTTGCTCTCTCTGTGCCCAGCCGTCCATGAGGCAGTCGGGAGGCATGGCGGGTTCTAGCCCTGGCCTACCACCCCGGCAGAGCCTCACAACAAACCAGACGACCCCCTCACTCCACGGGCGCCGCCATTTTCCACATTTGGACTTCCCTCTCGCCAGAACACCACCCAGCAGACCAGCCCATCACAGCCCGGCTCGCGCGGCAGCTTTGCGGCTGCGTGGTTCATCAATAAATGCTTTATTTGGAGGTATTTAAAAGAGTATGCCTCCCGCACGGCAAGCCTGGCAAGCTGCTCGTGTTGTATTTGATATGCCAAATACCAGTAACAATTATATTAGGTCATTCCCATGACCTAATATAATGGTTTGAGGCTCTTTATGTTCCTGTAGCAAGCCAATGCCCTTGGCTCTACTGGCATGAGACAGGACATATGGAAATATTACTTGTGCCTGCTCTAGTGAATAGATGATGAACGGGAAGATCGTGATCGTGATTACCATGTTACAACATTGATGAGCACATTGCTACTGGAAGTAAAGGCATTAGTATATTAAAATATAGTAAGAGCAGAAAATCAGGAACCATATCATTAAACTCATAATTAATATTAACTTCTTGATAAAAAGCCAACACTAAAATATGAGTCAGTAAGATGTTGAATATATATATATATATGTATACACACACACACACACACACATATATATATATATATACATATATATATATATATATATATATTACTGTGATTTCAGTGTTGTTGACTCTGTGGTTTGTATATTTTGCTCTAGTCCAGATATTCCTTAACACTACCAATGTAGGTAAATCATTCTCTTGATCCCTACCCCACCTTGTTTCTCTTCTATCTCTTTTCTCCTTGCCCTTCACTGTATTTCTTTCCTTCTCCTCCCTATACTCTGGACCAAGGGTCATCTAAACTTCCCCCTTGGGACCATTGCATTTCATCCTCCTGTTACCCTAAATACTGCATATAAGATGTGATATACCTTATGATACAATGGGATAGTGTGGCAGTTTTAATCAGCATAAACCTAAGTCGACTATATTCAGGGCTTATTGGATCTGAAGAGTAGGTTTGATCACTTTCTCCAGGAATCATTCAATAATGATAGGCTATTTAAACAAACAATTGCAGGTGATTTTGAGTATTTTCTCAACCTCAACTCCCGGTCCCCTGAATACCTCATTCATTATTTATTGATGATAAGCTGAAAAAGGGGTCAAAAGGGTAAGTGTAAATGCATTTGAAAATACATTAAGTAGTATGTGTAGTATTTATATATCCATAAAATTAAACATTTTTATGCCTGTACAGTTCTGGTTCTCCCTCGTCAGAACTCCACCCAGCAGACCAGCCTATCACAGCCCGGCTCGCGGGCCACAAGCGGCCATGCGGTTCATCAATAAATGCTGGATTTTGAGATGACTACAAGAGTATGCTACCCTGCACGGCAGAGCCTGGCAAGCTACCCGTGTCGTATTTAATATGCCAGATACCAGTAACAATTATAGACCTCATTCCCATGACCTGATGGAATGGTTTGAGGCTCTTTATGCTCCTGGAGCAAGCAGGTGCCCTTGGGCTCTACTTGCATGAGACAGGTCATATGGAGATGTTACTGGTGCCGGCTCCGAGCAAATTGATGATAAACGGGAAGACAGTGATACAGTGAAACCTTAGACTTTAACAGTCATTCATCAATTAGTTTATCTAATTTTACCCAACATACACCCTACCTGCTGTGCTATCACTCCGGCCACATTTAAAGTATATTATTTTATAATATGTAACACTAGGCCTGGATTTATAGGTCTGCAATCTATGTAGTCTAATAGAGCCTGGTGTTTAACAGGACCTCATACTTGATTTATACTTAGCCATTACCACCTTGAAATTCTGTACAATATTTGATCCATGGCTCTAAATTTTCATTCCTCATTGGACACCCATCAGAAAATATGTCTCTATTCCCACGTGTACATGTAAATCACTTTATAGACTTTATTATATTTCAATACTTAAGTTTTTAAAATGTAATACTTTTAAAATTAAAGATTTTATTACATTGTATAATAAAATAAATTATAAGCATTTTCAGATAATATTTTTACTAGTTTTTACCTGGTCTCACTTTTTGGAATACATTAAAGCTAAACCTTTGAGAATTTCCTAACCCAAGAAATCAATATTCATTTAAAGTTACTCATACTTAAGAAGAGTCACAAGGAATGCATGATCATTCTTCCTAAGGCTGACCTGCATTTCCAAACTTATTAAATAATGGTAAATGTCACAGTGTGTCTTGAGAGAAGAGTGCCAAATTTTCTCCGTTATATTAGTACTTAAATTACAATTTTGGGACCACTAAATCCCATCTAGGATTCATGAGAAAGTGAGTGATATTCTATTGAACTTCTCTCTTATCCTTCATTTTTTTTTGCTACTTAATCAATATTTTGACAGAAAAGAGCAAGTAAATAATCATATTCATCAGTATAAAATAAATTCTTGAATTTATTCTTAAAATGTGGTCATGCTTTATTTTGAATACCTTATCTTCACTCCTCTCCTCACTTATCTTCAAAGATAATCACTGTATATATAATCGAATGACTAACACAGATACAGAAGCCTTTTTACATCACTTAGAATTTTTACTCTATTTTATCTAAATGGATAAGCCATTTGATGTATTTTGACTACTCATAAATACCATTGAGTTCTATAGCATTTTTAAAAAATAGCCCCATTGAAGACTCCTTTAGCTTCAATATTTTGGAGGATTTTCCCAATCATGAACAGTTTTGTAATTATATATCTCGTGGTGGTATCATAAAAATGAATTAGACCCTGTTAACAATTGCATAGTCAAGCAGCAAAGACATTCAATAAAATCAAGTAAATATTTTTATTATTATTTCTTTAATGATATAATTTTCAAACATAAATATGTCTAAAAGTAATTAAGGATTCCAATTATTATTATAATTTTATATGCAAACATACTTGCTTCAAATGTACATTTTTTTCATTTATTTCCTAAGTTCTTACTTATGCAGCAAGATTAACAAAGTTACCCATAGTTGAGTATCAACTCACAATGCTCTAACACCAATACACCTATTTCATCACCAAAGTCAACTCCTCAGTACTGGTGCCCTCAGGTCTCTCCCATCTTCCAGCTTACCTCCTTTACAGATAAATATTTAAATTTGGTTGTTGCTTGTATTCTATGATCTAATGTTGCTGACTCTCTTGTTTCTTTTTTTTTTTTTTTTGCTTTTTTGGGTCACACCTGGAAATGCTCAGAAGTTACTCCTGGTTCTGCACTCAGGAATGACTCCTGGTGGTGCTCAGGAGACCATATGGGATGCCAGGGATCGAACCAAGATCATCCTCATGCAAGGCAAATGCCCTCCCCCCTGTTCTATTGCTCTGGCCCATGTTGACTCTTTTGTTTAAAGCTATAAATATACCACACCTACACTTCACCAATAAACCGAAGACCAGGACCCCTGCCCTATTACTTTCTTGTATTTCTTTCCCCCTTGATTTCTTTCCTGTCCTTTCCAGTTCTTACTCTCCGCCCCAATTGCTTTATTCTCTTCCATGTCTTCCTTCCTATAACCCTAATGTCAAGAATGATAAAAAAAATTCCCCTTTAATATCTTGATTATCTTGTCTTATTCTATATATTACATATATGAGAGATTATGCCATTTGTCCCTCTCCTAAATTACTTCACTGACCATATCTCCCAGTTCCATCCAAGTTGTAGTCAATTGTGTTTTCCATCATTCCTTTCAGCTGCGTAGTATTCCATTGTGTATGCATACCATATCTTCATAACCCGCTTATCTTTTGTTGGGCACTTCGATTGATATCATAGCTTAACTCATGCTAAGTGCTACAATGAAAACTGGTGTGGCTATGTGCTTTGAGATGACTGTATTTATGTTCTGGGGTGGATACCTGTAAGTGGGAATATTGGGTCATATGGTAGCTCTATTTCAATTTTTTTTGAGAATGTTCAATACTGTTTTCCATAGGGGTGGAACCAGACAACATTCCCACCAGCACTAGGTAAGAATTCCTTTTTTAACTTCATCTCCTCAAGCAGATGTTTTTGACATATACTACTTCTAAGATGATACATAATAGTTGTCTTGGTTTGGATTTCCCTAGTAATGCCTCTGCCAATGACAAATATTAAAGCCAATTGTGAATTCCAAATTTTGGAACATCTTGCCTACATTTTCCTCAAAGCATTTAATGGATTCTGGTTTGACATCAAGGCCTTTGATGCACTTTGAATTGTAAGGTATGAGATATGAACCCAGCTTTATTTGTTCACATTTTGCATTCCAGTTATCCCAAAACTATTTGTTGGAGAGACTATTTTTACTCTATTTCATGTACTCAGTATATTGAATAGTAGTAATATATTTTTCCTGTCTCAATAATTTTGCCTTATGCAGAATGTTGAAAAGTTATAAACATACAAATATGTAGCTATGCCTTATTATCACGCCTCACTCAAGTGAGAGAAGGAATCCGGGTTCTAAACTCCATCAACGATTAAGAGTCAGGGACCCTGTCTTGTTTGACAAGGCATCGAAAATCAGATGGACTGGACATGTAATCCGACTTGAAGATGACTGCTGGACTAGAGCCATTTCTGACTGGATGCCACAGGATGTCAAAAAATCACGTGACCGCCCACCTACAAGATGGTCAGACTTCTTCATCAAGACACTGAACGAATGGTTTGAGGCTCTTAGTATTCCTGAAGCAACCAGATGCCATTGGGCTACACTGGCATGTGATAGGGTCAAATGGAAATGTTACTGGTGCCTGCTCGAGCAAATCGATGAATACGGGATGTCAGCGATAAAGTGAAGGAAGTGATCTCTTATTATATCTATCCATGTACTAATATGTATTATACAACTACTGCCATATATTTTTATGGACTTATAGCTAATTTTTAGTGCTCAATAATAGTCGAAGTTCGGGATATATCATCTTATCTACTTACCAACTAAAAATATTTTGGATACTCAGTTTAGACAATATGAAGAAAGTAGCTACAAATGTTCATGTGTAGATTTTGTGCTTGATATAAGCTCAAAATGAATATTATGCTATTGTTGAAGTAGTACACAGGTGGAAATTATATACAATTGGCACATGGTAAATCTTTATTATTACGTAACTTCTTGCCTCCTCTCTCTATATATATATTTCTGATGGAGGTTGTGAAGGTACTGAACTATAGTGAATTCATAACCTCTTGAAGTTCAGCTTGTCCATTTTGTCATACTGCAATAGTATTATGATATTCTACGATTAGCTATATTCCTACAAATATGCTTTGCTGAATTATTGAGCACCTTATCATTATTAAATATCCCTTTTTATCATATTTCAACTCCCATTTTAATTTTTTTAATTTTTAACGATATTATTGAATCATCATGCTATGGACCATTACAAAATGTTTCAATTTTTTAGATGTCGGTGTTCTCCCTGGCACAACCCCTTGACCACTAGAGGTCTCTGGGCCTGTTGTGAGTATCAGAAGTTCTGACTCTCTGGGAACTGGGCTGTTGCTGCCAGGGTAATCTGACATTTCTAAGAATAGCATAAATTGACCAGCCTTGATTTGCCCAAGGTTGATGAACT
>JAJIBD010016341.1:0-10821 GCA_021461705.1 Cryptotis parvus | reverse complement strand
GTAAGAGACCAACAAGAGTCAACAATACTTAAATCACTGAAATCAAAAAGACACAAACTTTAATAATCAAAGTTATATAGACACCTGTCAAGAGGGCAGGCTACGTTGGGGATATGGCAGGGAACCTGGAAAAATTTGACAAAGGGAAGTGGACACTGGTGGTAGCATCAAAGCCGCAATATTGTATGTATGAATATCTGTCAGGAAGCAGCCAGGTCCCCAACAGTGTCAGGACAGAAGTTCTCTTCTACCTCCGAGGACGCGGGGGAACAGATGAAAACTAACGAGTCCAGCACAGTTCCAAAAAGACTTTTAATAGTACAAAAGCTCTACCACCACAATGCAATATAATGAAAGACCTCTAGCACTGGTCAGAACTTATACAATACAAAAGAGCCTGAGTCTCCCACTAAAGAGAGAGAGGATCTCACCCAGAGGAGTCCTACCCAAAAGAAGGAGCAAAAGGCCAAAAGTGAAAAGGCCAAAAGTCAAGGAGCCAAAATCCGAGTAGCCAAAAGCTGATCCCCTTTTATACACCAAAGTATCCAACCGGGAGGGTCATGTAAACAAAGAACTCTAAACAGAGTGTAGGACAGTGGTGCCACACCCTATTGCAGATATAAACAAAGATTAAGTCAAGGACTAATCCTGAGATTATCTCTTATGTAAAACACTGGAGAGAGAGGGGGGCTGATATAAAGTAATACATCTTAATTTCATTAACTTCATGTACTCTAGATGGTATCCACAAAGTCCTTCTTATTTTCACCAGGGTGATTCTGAGTATTCTTATAATGCACCAGGGTGATTCTGAGTATCTTGTTCTCCGTTATAATAAAGGGGTCACACTTGCCTGCTTGAGAGCAAATTAGTATGATCCTTCCTATAATCTTCCTATAGTCTCAACGTAGCAAGGGTAGTAGTCTCCTGGTAAATTCTAACTGAACCACCCTGGGTGCAGTGTTATAGAGAGGAGCTGTGCCCATTCTAGAAAACATAGATATCTTAGAATTGATGACTGGATCAAGAAGCTTTGGTACATCTACACAATGGAATACTATGCAGCTGTTAGGAAAAATGAAGTTATGAAATTTGCCTATAAATGGATGAACATGGAGATCATGTTGAGTGAAATTATCCAGGAGACAGACAGATATAGAATGATGGCATTTATTTGCATGACATAAATATATATGTATATATTATGATACCAATATCCAAGGTCAAATGAAACATGTATCAGGAGTTTTTGTCAAAGGTGAAAATTATCACAAACTTGTGGGAGTCAAAGGCTAGGTAAGACAGAAAATGGAACAGTGTGCTAACAATTGTTGAAGTACTAATGCCAACCTAGAACTGAGCATTAAATACAGGCAAAAAGATACACATGACAACCCTTTAATGTATGTTCTGTAATTTGCAATCTGGAAGGGAAGGGAAAGAGAAAGAGATGGATAGAAAGGGAAAGAAATAAAGAACCTGCCATGGAGGAGGGCTTGGGGAGGGGAGGGAACCGGGGACGTTGGTGGTGGGAGATGGGCACTGGTTGAAGGATAGGTGCAGGAACACTGTATGACCAATACCCAAGAATGAAAATCTTTGTAATTGTATATCTCACGTTATCACTGTATCACTGTCTTCCCGTTCATCATCGATTTGCTCGAGCGGGCCCCAGTAACATCTCCATATGTCCTGTCTCATGCTAGTAGAGCCCAAGGCATCTGCTTGCTCCAGGAACATAAAGAGCCTCAATCCATTCCGGAATGAGTCTATAATTGTTACTGGTATTTGGCATATATATCAAATACAACACAGGTAGCTTGCCAGGCTCTGCCATGTAGGTAGCATACTTTTGTAGACATCTCTAAGTCCGAAATACTCTTGTAGACATCTCTAAGTCCGCAATTTATTGATGCAGCAGCGCCGAGCCGGGCGCTGATAGGCTGGTCTGCTGGGTGGAGGTCTTATGAGAGAGAAGTCCGGATGTGGAAAATGGAGGCCCTCATGGAGTGGGGGTCGTCTGGCTTGTTGCGAGGCTCTGCTGGGGTGGTGGGCCAGGACTAGAACCCACCATCCCTCCCGGGCACCTCATGAGCAGCTGGTCATATGGATAGTCAGTAGCAGCTCTGCTCCATGTCTGCAAGTCTCTGGACCAGCATACTTGAGCCGGATTTAAGAAAGACTGCTGCAGGGTGGAACTTGATGAGCTGGGCACTGATATGCTGGTCTGCTGGGTGGAGATCTGACGAGAGAAAAGTCCGGATGTGGAAAATGGAGGCCCTCATGGAGTGGGGGGTCGTCTGGCTTGTTGCGAGGCTCTGCTGGGGTGGTGGGCCAGGACTAGAACCCACCATCCCTCCCGGGCGCCTCGTGAGCAGCCGGTCACAGGGGGAGTCAGTAGCAGCTCTGCCCCATGTCTGCGAGTCTCTGGACCGGCATACCTGAGCCGGATTTAAGAAAGACTGATGCAGGGTGGAACTTGATGAGCCGGGCACTGATATGCTGGTCTGCTGGGTGGAGGTCTGACGAGAGAGAAGTCCGATGTGGAAAATGGAGGCCCTCATGGAGTGGGGGGGTCATCTGGCTTGTTGCGAGGCTCTGCTGGGGTAGTGGGCCAGGACTAGAACCCACCATCCCTCCTGGGCGCCTCGTGAGCAGCTGGTCATAGGGAGAGTCAGTAGCAGCTCTGCCCCATGTCGTACCCAAGTATGAACTTCTTTGTAATTGTATATCTCATTGTGGTATAATAAAATACTAATTAAAAAATCAAAGAAATGCAAATCAAAACAACAATGAGATGCCATCTCATGTCTGCAATAATGGCACATATTAAAAAATACAGATTCTGGTTGATTGTTTCTGGTGAAAATGAACACTCATCCACTGTTGGTAGGAATGTCAACTGATCCAACTTCTACATAAAACTATATGAAGATTTCTTCAAGAAATGGAAGTCCCATACAATCCAGAAAATGGAGTAGAAATCCCATACAATCCACAATATCACTCCTTTGACTATTCCCAAAACTAAACAATATTCATTCAAAAGGTATATGTATTCCTGTATTCCTTTAGGTATATGTATTCCTGAACACAGGAATACATATACCTTTTTGAATATTGTTTGGTTTTATACATATACTTTTAGGTATATATACTTAGGTATATGTATTTACGAATAAAAATATATGTATTCCTGTGTTGCTGCACATTCCAATAGCAGAGATGGAAACAACAGTTCAATAAATGACTGTTAAGCTTCAGATAAGCCTGGCTTGTCAGAGCCCCAGCCTATTGAGTAGCCTATTTCAAGCCCAGGTATGCAGTTCTCGGTGGCTAAAGTCACTGGGCTTCCATGGAGATGGAGATGGGGTCCCTTTCCTACACCTCTGTCCCATTGGGGAGGCCTTGTGGACCCACGCACGAACTGTTCCCAGGCTGTCAGCCATGAACCAGAGACACAGATACGGGGCAGAGCTGTTACCAGTTCTCCCCTGTGCTCAGCTGATCATGAGGCATCCGGGAGAGAAAGCAGATTTGGCCCTGGCTCACGGACCCAATAGAGCCTTGGAAGAAGCCAGAGAAACCCCCGCACCATGGTGGCAGCCATTTTCAATGTCCGACTCCACAGCTCATCAGATCTCCACCCAAGTGAAAAGCCAATCTCAAGCCCAGTGCATCAGAGCCTACCCTATAGAGAAGCCTGAAGCTAAAGTCACCAGGCTTCCATGGAGATGGAGCTAGGGTCCCTTTCCCCCACCTCTGTTCCGTCCATGAGGCCTGGTGGACCCCCACACAAACTGCTCCCAGGCTGTTGGCCATGAACCAGAGATATAAATACATGGGGCACCCCTACTACTGGCTTTCTCCGTTGTGCACAGCCACTTTGCCACCGCGTGGTTCATAGTACGTGCAAGAACTGAGAGCCTACCTACTACTGAGAGTATCCCACCAGCATGGCAGAGCCTGGCAAGCTACCCATGTCATATTCAATATGCCAAAAACAGTAACAATAATAGACCTAATTCCCATGACCCGCATGAATAGTTTTAAGGTCTTTGTGTTCCTGAAGCAAGCAGATGCCCCTGGGCTATACTATCACATGACAGGGACAATTGTAGACTTTAAGGTGCCTGCTCGAGCAAATCAATGACCAACAGGAAGACCAGTGATACAAGTGAAGATTCAGATGAATGAATCAAGAAATTGTTGTAAATATAAATAACAAAATATGATGCAGCACTAAGAAAGAACAAAATCATGCAACTTGCTGAAACATGGATAGAACTAGAGGATATCATGCTGAGTGAAGCCAGTCAGCAGGAAAAGTACAGATACGAAATGAGCTCTCTCATATCTGGGACTAAATAATAAACAGTAAATTAGCTACAAAGATTCAAAAGCAACTTAACAGAGAAACTGATCCCTGAATAATTGAGTTGGAGGAAGTTAAAGGGAAGGGCTTGGGGTCTTAGTTGAAGAAAAACAGCTACATTGGTTATGATTGTGGTGTTGGAACTCTGCCCATGAGAAAACATTATTAATAGTATTGTAAACAATAAATAAATTTTATTTAGTTTTTGGTTTGGGGTCCAATCCAGTGATACATAGTGTTTACTCCTGGTTATGCACTCAGGAATAACTCTTATTCCTTGCAGTCCTCAGGGGGATCATATAGGATGCTGGGGATTGAAACTTGGTCAGTCACACACAAAACAAGAACCCTATACATTGTACTATTTTTCTGGCCCTAAAAAGGACTTTAAAATATAGCATAATTTGATGGGTATAGGATTTGGAATCCTCTATTTATTATTCACTGCCTTCACTGTCTTCCTATGGTTCATTGATTTTCTTTTTTTTAAATTTTTTATTATACCACCTTGAGACATACAATTACAAAGGTGTTCATAACTGGTTCTTGGTAGTACAATATACTAGCACCCATCCCTCCACCAGTGCCCCATTTCCACCACCAATGTACCCCACCCCTCCCACCCACCCCCAGGCTGCCTCAATAGCAGGTAGCACTGTTTCCTCTCTTTCTCTCTCTGTCTCTCTGTCTCTGCATCTCTCTCCCTCTTCTTTTACACATTGTGGCTAGCCCTGCAGATATTTAGAGTTTATCACTTAAGTCTCTTTGTGTATATTCAATGGTGAGTTTTAATCTGCCATTACCATTTCCCACATTTAGTAAAACACTGGTATCTATTTATATCCTATCAATGAATGCAGTCATTCTATATCTGTCCTTTCCCTTCTGCCTAATTTCACTCAGCATGATAGTCTCCATGTCCATCCATTTGCAGGTAAATTTCATAATTTCATCTTTTCTGACAGCTGCATAGTATTCCATAGTGTAGATGAACCATAGTTTCTTTAGCCAGTCCTCTGTTCTTGGGCATTTAGGCTGTTTCCAGATTCTAGATATAGTGAATAGCGCAGAGATGAATAAAGAAATACAGATAGTGTTTCTGCTATGTTTTTTTTTCGGTCTCTCGGCTATATTCCCAGGAGTGCTATTGCTGGATCAAATGGGAGCTCAATATCTAGTTTTGGAGGAATGCCCATATTGTTTTCCAAAAGGGCTGGACCAGTCGGCACTCCCACCAACAGTGGATCAGAGTCCATTTTTCCCCACATCCACGCCAGCACCGGTTGTTATTGCTTTTTGGATGTGTGCCAGTCTCTGTGGTGTGAGATGGTACCTCATTGTAGTTTTGATTTGCATCCCCCTGATGATTAAAGATGAAGAGCACTTTTTCATATGCCTTTTAGCCATTCGAATTTCTTCTTTTTTGGAAGCTTCTGTTCATTTCTTCTCCCCATTTTTTGATGGGATTGGCTGTTTTTTCTTGTGGAGTGCTACCAGTGCCTGATATATCCTGGATATTAATCCCTTTTCAGATGGGTATTGGGTGAATATTCTTTCCCACTCTGTGGACTGTCTTTGTATCTTGGTCACCGTTTCTTTTGAGGTGCAGAAGCTTTTCAATTTTATATAATCCCATTTGTTTATCTTTGCTTCCATTTGCTTCGTCAGTGGTGTGTCGCCTTTAAAGATACTTTTAGTTTCGATGTCGTAGAGCGTTTCTGCTATGTTTTCTTCGATGTACCTTATAGATTCATGTCTGATGTTAAGATCTATTATCCATTTTGATTTGACTTTTGTGCATGGCGTTGGAAGGAGGAGGTCTAAGTTCATTTTTACACGTAGCTGCCCAGTTTTCCCAGCACCATTTGTTGAAGAGGCTTTCTTTGTTCCACAAACTCTACTACAGAGCAGTTGTAATTAAGACAGTGTGGTATTGGTATAGAGATAGTCCTGTAGACCTATGGAATAGAACTGAATATCCTGAAACATACTCTCAAATATACAACCACTTAATCTTAGATAAAGGAGCAAAAAATATTAAGTGGAGCAAAGAAAGCCTCTTCAACAAATGGTTCATTGATTTTCTCGAGTGGGCACCAGTAACAACCCCATATGTCCTGTCACAAGCAAGTGCAGCCCAAGGGCATCTGCTTGCTCCAGGGACACAAAGAGCCTCAATTCATTCTTCAGGTAATGGAATTGAGGTCCATAATTTTTACTAGTGTTTGGCATAACAAATACAACACGGTAGCTTGCAAGTCTCTTCCATGTAGGTGGTGTACTCCCAGTAGAAGGCTCTCATCTCGAGCATTTACTGATGAAACTTGAAGGGAAAGATCAGGTTTTCTCTTGGATGGAGCTCTGAGGAACTATGGAGTGCGGATGTTGCGAATGACTGACCACAGGATGTATGGATTGCTCTAGCTTCTTGCGAGGCTTACTGGGATGACGGGTTTCAGTTAGAACCTTTCTAGAACTGTATACAGTGTATAAATGTAAAATATCCTGGGAATGACCTTATCCTAAAATCAGTATTATCTAAGAATATCACACTACTGCAAAGCAATTGCGTGCCAACGGAGCTGTGGGCCTGGCGTGGGTGGGTCTCTCTTCCAAGGTAGCAAGCATGGAGGTGGGATGAAAGGGCCAAGCCCAAATCTCTGCTAGAAGTCTGGCCAGCATATCTCTCCCCCACACGTGTGAGAGAACCCTTGGTACAATGTTGGACTTGGCCAGGAACTGGCCGAGCCCCTACCAGGAGGTCAGCTCCTTGGGTTTCTTCCACGTGGAGCAGGTTGAGCAGCACAGCTGTAGGTCTGGAGCACAGATTTGGGCTCAGCCCTTTCCTCCCACCTCCATGCCAGGTACCCCGAAAGAGAGACCCACCCACACCAAACACAGCTCCTCTGCAACCCCAGAAGAGATCCAGAGCCATCCACTCCAGACCCACAGCTGCGCTGCTCGGCCCCATGTGGAAGCAACCCTTGGAGCTGACCTCCCGGTAAGGGGCTCAGCCAGCCCCTGGCTGAGTCCACCATTGCTGGAAGGGTTCGCTCACACATGCAGGGGAGGGACCATGCTGGCCATAATTGGAGCATAGATTTGGGCTCCTCCCTTTCCTCCACTTCCATGCCAGCTACCCTGGAAGAGAGACCCACCCACACCAGACCCACAGCTCCTCTGCAACCCCAGAAGTGATCCAGACCCATCCACTCCATTTTTATATCATCATCATCATCATCATCATTTTTATTATTATTATTTTTAATAACAGTTCTGATATTGCTTCAGACCTGTCTTGGTTCTCTAGTTTATATCTGTGCTGGCTGAACAGGTCTAATCTCTTGAATAAGTAAGTTTCACCATTTCTAAATCGGGAACAACAAACAATCCTGGCTTACATTTTTTGATGGAAACCTTTTTTTTTGCTTTTTTGGGTCAGACCCGGCAATGATCAGGGTTTCTCCTGGCTCTGCACTCAGGAATTACACCTGGCGGTGCTTAGGGGACCATATGGGATGCCAGGGATCGAACTCAGGCCGGCATGGACCAGCTGCATGCAAGGCAAAACACCCTACCCCGCTGCACTATCGCTCCAGCCCCTTGTTGATGGAAACCTTTACAGCCCTTAAAATGCTGAGCTTATAGTAGAGGCTCCATAGATAGAAATTTTCTAGTAATTATAATTAAAGTTATTAGCATAACTGAAAACAAGATGTTCATAATTTTATGGAGGCAGGGCTGAAGGTGATAGACATAGAATCCAGTTCACCACATGCATGTGAATCATTTGCTCTAACAATTGAGTGACAACCAAAACAGTAACTGTATCTTAGGAGTTTCTTCCTTGTCTTGTAAGTTTTAACTCATTTGTCAAATATCATCACTTCTATGAAAGCTTCCCACCACACTAAAATATGTTGGTATTCCCTTCCTGAGATTACAATGAAACTCTGAATTTGAATCAACGAGAAGCCATCTTAACCTGAAGTGCACATGAGGCACATCTGTTGGTTTGATTAAATGTGAGTATACAATAGGAATGAGTACTCTCCTTGGATTCTAAAAAAGGATTTTCCACTCTGAAAAATTAGAAACAAATGTTTACTTGCCTGACAGCAAATATTAATTCTTGGAATGTTTATAAACTCTATGATAAGAACCATACCATACCTATATTTATGCCTTTAATATATAGCATTGTGCTTGGCAGATTTTCAGAGTTTTAGAATTATTGGATAGACACTAGGAGATATGGTTTAAAGCTTCTGAATTGCATTAATATGTTCTTTTGATCTCCAGTACCACCACCCATATGTGTAAACATAGGCACTGGTCCTGTGATACACAGTGTCACAACAAGTGCTTGCTACCTCCGATACACAGCAATTAATTGTGTGACCCCCAATTAATTAGGCAACAGGTATGTCTGACCCCCATAAATATATATCCCCCAGTGAATATCACAACAAAAAGTATGATGACCAGACATTATAACAGCAAAGTGAAGAGAATACGAATAAAAACTTTAATGAAAACTTTCTTAAACCAATACTAGACAAAATGTACTAAATGTTTGATTACTTCCTTTACCATGCTTCCCACTTCCAAATCTAAACAGTTACTAATAACTAGTAATTGTTGTAGTGACAGCAATCAATAACTCCACTCCAAATAAGTATGTCAGAATCTTCAAAGCATATTGAAAATTTTCTTAATTCTTAGCAAAATCTCTGAAAATACCATTTCACCACTATTATTCTAGAGTTCAGAAATTTCTCATAGGTACTATCAAAAAAGCTAAATCATATATTGAAGACATTTTACAATATAGTCTCCATTTGCTCCCCATTTTAGCACTTGCAATTACAAAAAAAATAGGTCTAGCTGTGGTTTCCTAAGCATCCTTGATGCATTATCTTCTCCATGGTTTTATTCACTATATTTCGGCTCCTCTGGAAGAAGGTGTAGTCTACATTAGCTGCTCTTAAGTTACTTCTATATATCTCCGAGGGTTTAGTTCCAGCAACAACTGTTTCCATGAATCACTTCACTTGTATCACTTGTATCATTTGTCTTCCCGTTGTTCATCGATTCGCTCGAGTGGGCTCCAGTAATGTCTCCATTCATTGGGAATGAGTCCATTATTTTTAATATTTTTTGGCATATCAAATACTCCACAGGGAGCTTGCCAGGTTCTGCCATGGCTCTAGGTTCATCCCAGGGGACCTGTGATCCCAGTCTTTTTCTATGTCAGACCATCAACCATCCAGGGTCCACGGGCAAAGCCGTGGGTGTAGACAAGCCTGTCTCCCTGTGTGCCACCTGCCCATGCAGCCGGACACCACAGCCACACCTGCAACACCTCTAGGGGAATGTGTTTCATGAAGGAGCTATAAATTCTACAGTCATTGCAAGTCTCTGTCTCTCATCATTTTTGTTTGGGGACTACACCTAGTGGGGCTTAGTGCTTATTACTGATTTTGTGCTCAGGTATCTTTCTGGGTGGTACATGGGGGATCATATGCCAGAGATCAAACCCGTGTTTGACTATGTGCAAGACTAATGCCTTATGTGCTATACTAGATCTATGGTCCAATGCCCCCCCATTATTTATTGATTTCATTCACTGTTATCTGGATATGTTGTACTGTAATGTATTTTGTTACATTATTTCTGTATATTCTACTTTTAGCTAGATTATCTACTTCCAAAAGCCAGAATACAATGAATGTCTTATTTTGTATTCTCAAGACATTAGCAACTTCCCTTTACACTGAAGATTCTAAATAGATGGTTGTTATTGATGATGATACTATGGTAACCACCTTGAGTTCTTTCTTCTTTGTGCTTACAAACCTTGAAAATAAAATAGGAGTTTTAACTTATCTGTAATTTAGGGGAAACACTCAGACATTTTTTCAAAGTAAACCTGATACCAAATAGAAAGGGGAACAATAATCTTAAAGAGATAATTTATGTTCCATAAAGGGGGTAATGTAGATTAGCATACTTCTGACAGGTTGAAGAGGAACCTAAGAACATGATGTTGTTCCTTTGAGTTTAATCTTGCATAGAGAGGTAGACAGGTTTCCCAGAACTAACTAAATTGTATAACTTATTTTGCTGTGTCCATAAGTAAAGATTATATTTTTCATCATAGGAAATTATATGTGTTGCAGGTGTGGATGCAGTACCCAGTTACATTGTCAGGTGGCAGACAGGAGACAGGCTTGTCAAACCCAGAGCTCTGCCCTGGGGCCCTGGATGGTTGATGGTCTAACATAGAAAAAGACTGGGCCACCCCGGGATAAACCCAGAGCCACGGCAGAGTCTGGTAAGCTACCCGTGGTGTATTTGAAATGCCAAAAACAGTAACAATGGTGGACCTCATTCCCAAGAAGGGAGACATTACTGGTTCCCTGCTCGAGCAAATCGATGAACAA
>JAJIBD010016339.1:15000-30578 GCA_021461705.1 Cryptotis parvus | reverse complement strand
AGCAAACAGGGTACCGAGGATGATAGATGTGGAGCCCAGAGTAGGATATAAGGGAGGTCGGAGAGTGGAGGTGTGTAAAATCTCTGTAAGACTTTCACATTCATGAATAAGGGAATAAAAGCACTGCAGATAGGGGAGAGAGTTGGTGGCTCAGAGTCCGGGGCTATTTGATGAGAAGAGTACTACATGGATCTGAACTATCGGAGTGTGTGAAGGTGATTCACATTGACAGTGTAATACTAAGGCCACAGAAAACTGCTTGCCCCTTGATCTTGGTCCAACCAGGTTTTAAGTTCTACTCATTGGGGTCTTGGGAGATACCTCCAAAGGCTGAAGCACATGTCTAGCATGCACAAGGTCCCAGGTTTGATCCCTGGTACTGCAAGGTCTCTTGATGGGTGTAGCTCCCCCAGGAGTGCTCAGCAGTGACTTTGATGCTCATGATAATATTAAAGAGCCGGTTGGAATGGACTGGGTAGACAATACAGTGCAGAAGACGCTTACCTTGCTCATGGTTTCCCCCTGTTAGATCTCCAGCACATATATGATTCCTTGAGCACTACCAGGAGTGATCTCTGGGTACAGAGTCGGGAGTAACCCCTGAGCACAGCCAGGTGTGGTCCAAAACAAAAAGCAAAACTGAAAAAAAAACAGGCTGGGAAAAAGGAAAAAAGGTAAAAGTTAAAAGAAGAAGCAGGAATAAACGGGGAGAGAGAGGGGAGAAAAGATAGACAAGAGCAGTGTGCTGGGGGCGGAGCAATAGCACAGCAGGTATGGCATTTGGCGTTGCATGTGACTGACTGGGGTTCCATCCCGGCATCCCAAATGGTCCCCCAAGCACTTCCAGAATTAATTCCTGAGTGCAGAGGCAGGAGTAACTCCTGAGCATTGCTGGGTGTAATGCAAAAAAAAAAAACCAGTGTGCTGAGGTAGAGCATGGGGCAGAGGGGGACTTTAAAGCCTCAGCAAACCTTCCCTCCACCTGTCAGTGACTGGAACGCAAGTGTTAGGACTAGAGTTCAAGGCCTGGTGCCATTCACGTGCATTATGCATGATCCCGGCAGTTCTGCTCTCAGTGATTCTCCAGTGCCAAAGGCAATAACTCCTAGCCACAACCCAGCGGGGTTTGAAGGGGGGTATCACAAGCGGGAAGATGTAAAGGCACCATGGCCAGAAGTGCAAGCTGCCACGAGCATGCATGTGAGCATCACTAATGCAGCTGTGAGTCCTGCTGGCGAAGACCGCAGCACAATGAGCACCAGAAGCAACATGTGTGCAAGCCAGCTCACTGCAATGGCACCAATAACAGGAAGGGAAGGGAAAAGAAAATAAAGATAGGATTAGTGCGGAATACAATAATTTTTTATTTCTTACCCTGAGCATGGGAAACAACTGAATTATTCACTCTCTTTTGCTTTGGGGTCATATCCGGTCTGGTTCAAAGCTTACTCTTGGCTCTGAGCTCAGGGATCACTCCTGGCAGGGCTTGGGGGACCATCTGAGGTATTGGAATGGAACCTGGGTTGGCTTCATGCCCGGCAAGTGCCCTACCAACTGTACTACCCTCTCTAGCCCCTGAATTATTTATTTTTTAATTTTTAGTTTGTATCACACCTGACAGACCTCAAGAGCTACTCCTGCCTCTAGCTTGGGGATCGTTTCTGGAGGGGCTCCAGGGACCAGGCGACGCTGGGAATGAACGCATGGCTCTCCACCCTGTTAAGCTATTGCTCTGACCTAATATCTGATCATTTTCTCCAGGAGAGAATTTTGTTGTTCAAATATGCAGACTGGTCATTATTTTGTTTGCTTTTTTCTTTCCAGTTTGGTCACTCCAGATTGTCCATCTGGTTGTGCATGTGGCTTTAACAGAGGATTTCCGCATTGAGAAAGTGCAGTGGACAAGGGCTCCCAAGATGTTATTCCGAGCCTACAGAGACAGAGTGGGGTCAAATTGATGACAGATGTCGGGTTAGGCATCAGAGAAGGGGGACACGTGGCCAACTTAGGTGGGCATGAAAGGTCTTATGAGATTGAGGGAGTGAGGGAAGCTGAGTCTGAAGGAAAGAACTGATGGAAAAGCAAAGAGAATGGGAAGGTGTTTCTGCCACAGCAAACATTGTCTCAATGTCTCACCAGCCAACGATTTTTCATAGTCTGCTGTTTCTCACCCCCAGGTCATTAATACCATTTTATAAATGGTGACTCCTCCTAAAGTTTCTAAGTAATGTAGTTAGAAGAAAATTTATGGGAAGCCAGAGATAGTACAGTGGCTGAGCACTTGCCTTGCATGCAGATGACCTTAGTTGAATCCTAGCATTCATATGGTCCCCTGCGCACCACCAGGAGTAATTCCTGTGTGCAGACCAGGGTTAAATCCTGAGAACTGTTAGGTGTAACCTCAAAAACAAAACAAAATAAATAAATATTACAAAGTTAAAATGAAAAAAATCCATAGACAAAGGACATAGGTGACTGCACATAACATTAACAATGGTCTGGGCTTTCTGGGTTCTATGACTGTCTCAGTCCAACCGTCCACAGCACCTGCGATTGTGTGTATTTTCCTGGACAGAATGTGCTTCGTGAAGCCAAGCTGAACAGCAAAGACAATGCACTGAGCTTGGATCTGGGAGAGCTGAGGGTGTCCCCTGGTCCTGATGCAAACTATGTGTGCAATTGTGGGTAGGCTGTTTATTTACATTTCTCAACACTCCTAGTCTCTCATTCAGAGGAGTAAATACAGAGAGGACAGAAAAGTGTATTGTGTGAAAGAACCCAGTGGGTACATGCCTATTGTGATTTGATTGATTGCCTGGTCATAGTGTAGGTCATGGCATTTCGAATCCTGGCAAGTATGATTATATTGCAGCTTCCTGAAGGATTTCACCCCTTTGAGACATGTTCAGGGTGCAGATTCTTCTTCAGTGCTGGGAATAGTTTTTAGTACATACAGTAATGACCCAGGAATGTTTGGTACACAGAGGAAATAATTGACTCCAAACCAAATCAGTTTTGTTTTCCCCTCAAGAACTTGACTGCAGAACCCTGGGATTCTCACTCTATCAAGTCCCAAGTTCCTTTCCCACCCTGACCTATCTCCACCTCTTCAGGTCGAATCACACACGTTTCTCTGCATCCGGCCAGTGTGCTTCGGCTCATGTTCCTGGAGGAACTTGTGACTCATTCCCAGCAAGCAGCCCTGTGCTCACTTCCACACCGTCCCTGCAAGTCTGCTCACCCAGCATGCACTAGGGCCCATGACCTTTCCCAAGACCAGGGCTGTTCTGTTTTCCAGGATGGCTCTGGCGCCCCCACACCCACCTCCCACCCAGCCGGCAGGTACTTCCAAAATGCCAATCAATGTCATAAGACCACACCAAGACAATTTGGGACTCATGACCAACTTGTGACCAGCCATTGCCATTTCCTATGTAATCAGCTGAAAAGGATCCAGTTTCCCCCATCTCTGAGCTCTGTACTATCATCCAACCTGTTTGCTCTGAAGCCCTGAAAGTATACAGGGCACTAGGTCATTGTTACTCAAAATTGAAAACCGACACTTGAGTACCAAGTTCTTAAAAGTCATCTCTTTGTGCCATGGTTGTGTCGGAAAAGCATATACTTGGTTGCGTTGCACACTGGTTCTCGGTGGATTACATTGTTTTGTTTTAGACCACTCTCGGCAGTATTCAGGGCCTTCTGGCTCAGGGCTCAGGGACCCTCCTGGCAGCCCTTGGGGTATCAATATGGTACCACGGATTGGATTCAGTCCTGCACGTGCACAACATGCATTCTGACCTGTTGCTCTCTCTCCAGCCCTGGGTTACATTCTTTAGTTGTGGTACCCTGGTAGAACAGTGAGGGAAATTGAACTCACAGCCTCATGTTTGCAAGGCAGCACTTTGTCACTAAACTCTTCCTGATGTTTTACTGAGAAAAGGTTAACTCTGATGACTCTTGCTTGAGAGCAAGATAGGCTGATGTTCAGATAGGAGCAGGCACATGCCGAAGCCTGTACAGGTCAGTGCTGTGTAGACTCAGTGCTTAACCTTTACCTGGGCGTGGCTGTCTTCTGGCCTTGTTTCCTTTCTGTGACTTCCCCTGTCCTAATGGTTGACCCCTGGGCCCATGAGTTGGCCCTTCGCCACTGATGCAACTGTCGCCTGAGTTCTGGGATCCCACATAGTGCCGTATGTGAGAAATACTGGCATCGACCTCTTGCTTTCCCTCAGGTGTGTCATGGGTCCACATAAGGCCATTTCAGAAGGGAGAGCTCTGTTCAGGACATGCATTAATTCTCCACACCAAAGTGAACTGGCAGAACCGGAGGAAGGAACGTGTCCCCAGGGAAGAAAAGACCAAAGCCTGTGGGCACAGTGGCAATAAGGGGTGCTTTAAGAAACAGAGGTGACTTACCCCTCAGGGAATTGAGGACACGGTTGTGAGAAGATACGTCTTTTTTGGGTACAGGGCTTCACCAAGACAGGTGCCAACCACCTTAGCTTTGCAGGCCCCTACCTCTCTGTCAGGAGCATGAGGGCTTTCAGTGGCACTCCTGCTGGGCTGGGAGGCCACCTCGGCTTTAGGCCTGGCTCTGTTGGGTGCCCATCTCAGTGCCTGGTGCCCCACGCACTGCCCTCAGCCCGCAAGCCCATCTAGTTGTTCCAGGTTTATGATGATAAAAAAAAATTCCTCTCAACATTTTCTATCCAATTTGCAGATACTTTGGTACCCACTGCCTTAGTACCCACTTTGGACAGAATTAAAGGGATGGGTAAAGACCTGAGACTATATGGGGCCCTCAGACCTTTACCATGGGATGCTGCTAGGCTGTGGTAGTGAGTCAGCCTGTGCATAGGAAAGGATAGTAAGAATTCCAAGTTGGTGGTAAATATGACCTTTCTTTTAAAAAAGTTCATAGGTTATGGTACATCTACATGATGGAATACGATGCAACTGTCAGGAAAAAATGAAGTCACGGAATTTACCTATAAATGGATGGACAAGGAGATCATCATGCTGAGTGAAATTAGAAGGGAAAGATCATATAGAGAATGACTGCATTCATTTGTGGGATATAAATATATACCAGTGTATATACCAGTGTTCTAAGTGTTGGAAATGGTAATGCCAGACTAGAACTGAGCTTTGAATATAAGCAAATATATACATGATAATCTCTAAATGTATGTAGGGCAAGCCACAATATGTGAGAGAGAGAGGAGAGGGGAGAGAGAGAGGGAGGGAGGGAGGGAGGGAGAGAGAGAGAGAGAGAGAGAGAGAGAGAGAGAGAGAGAGAGAGAGAGAGAGGCAGGCTGGGGGGAGGTAGGAGGGAACTGGGGACACTGGTGGTGGGAAATGGGCACTGGTGGAGGGATGGGTGCTGGAACACTGTATGACTGAAACCCAAACAGGAACATGTTTGTAATTGTATATATCATGGTGGTATAATAAAATAAAATACATTTTAAAAAAATGCTCCAGGGCCCAGAGTGATAGCACAGCAGGTAGGGCATTTGCCTTGCACACGGCCAACCCGGGTTCAATCCCGGCATCCCATATGGTTCCCCAGAGCACCGCCAGGAGTAATTCCTGAGTGCAGAGACAGGAGTAACCCCTGAGCATTGCCAGGTGTGACCCAAAAAACAACAAATTTGCTCCAAAGGGATCAGTGGGTAAGGCAAACTTGCCTTGCACAGGGCCCAGCCAGGTTTAACCAGTTAGGTTTGGTCGCTGGCATCCCAGATAGTGCTCTGATCGCACTGGAAGTGAGTCCTCAGTAGAGCCAGAGGCAAAACCCTGAGCATAGCTAAATGTGGCCAAACACCAGCCCCCCAGATGCTAGAAATAAAGGGCTACAGCTCATTGTTTTGCATGCTGGAGGCTCGAGTTTGATCCCTGGCACCACAGTTTCCTGAACCCTGTCAGGAGTGACCCCCCCCCCATGCCCACCCCTACCCTACCCCCTCCCAAGCACGAAGCTAGGAGTATTCTCTGAGAACCACCAGGTATGGCCCCTAAATCCAAAATAAAATACTCCATAAATCAGATGAATCAGTCCACTCTAGACAGTCTTAAATACAGCACACTGCGAGTAGTCATGGCCGACACTGTCCAAATAATGCTCTATTATCAATTTTCTGAGATGGGGAATCAAATCTTCCGTGCATGCTTATATTTGGTTTGAGTGTAGAGAAGTGAAGCAGTGCTGAAAAGATCTCGGTTGACAGGAAAGGACCAACAGGGTACAAGACATGGGCACACCAAGGGTTTGAGAGAAATGTTATTAAATTTAATTTTTTTTAAATACACTTTCCCACCCCTCACCCTACCCTGGAAGGAACAGAAATCACCCCAGTCCCTCCATTGGGGGAGCCCATGTACAAAGCCTGAGATGGTGAGGACAAAATATAAAAAATACTATTTACAAAGGGAAGGAGGTTTGTTAATTCCGTAATCCTCAGATATCCCCATTCCAGGCCCCTTTTGCTCCTTTAGAATAAAAAACCTCTGGAAATCCACTGGAGTACTGAGCAAGCCTTTCCTCCTGAGGAGCATGGAAGCCCGAGATTGAGTGAAGAGAGAAGTGAGTAGCACCTCAGATCTGGCAGGGAGGCCACCGCCAGCCTTGGTTTCTGTGGGTCCCGTAAACATTGACGCCCGCTGATACAGCCCTGCTCTTCCTGCCGTCCACCTAAAATCTCCCTCAGGGCTACTAGAGGCACTTGGCTTCTCGATCTTTCTTTCCTTCCCTTCCAAACTTCCCATGAAGGGGAGAAAAGCAGACAGAAGCTCTAGAGAACCCAACTCGTCCTCTGGATCAGGGAAGCTCATCCACCTGAGAGATCCTCAGGGCTGTGCTCCAAGTCCTTGACTAGGCAGTGGTCATTTTCCTTCTGCAGGGCAGGGTCAAGGTTGGCAAGGAGTCCAGTACCAGGATGCCGGGGTCTTGGGGCAGTGGGTTCCCCCAGTACTGAGTAGCAGGAAGAAAGCTTCGGGAGGCCGAAGAGGGGGAAGGTCCATCCCACCCCGACGGTAGATGGCCAGCCCTGCCTAAAACCCCCACCCCGCCCCAGGTGAGCGTGGCCCCTCCACCAACAGTCTCATTCACTGCCGCTGTGCATGGGCAACAGGCGGGGTCTTCTCCAGGCTTCGTGGAGAGCTGGCAGCGCTCACACCAGTTCATCTAATAGGATCCCAATGCTTTGGGTGGTCTCCCGAGGGGCCAGCAATGGGCTTATTACACATAGGGCAGACACAGCGCACTTCCAGCCATTTCACCAGACACCTGCAAGGCAAAAGACCATTTTTTCCCCTCAGAAGATGCTCCAACCTTCTCTACAAGTATCTCCCAATAGAGCCTTGTTGCTTATTAGAGCAATAATCGGCTCCCTCCATCCGGTCCACCCTGCCTGGGGTCCAGGCACCCATAAAAGAACACCCCCGCAGAAGGAAGAGACAGGTGTGTAGGGATGGGAGACTCTTGGAGATGTCCCCTGCTAATCCCATTTGGAAGGCACCCCTGCGCCCCCCCCCCCACCACTCCCTTAGGTGGGCACTTACTTCGGTGAAAGGCATGCTGGCAAGGCAGCAAACCTAGCTCATCCTTGCCCTTGAAGTCTTCCAGACAGACAGCACAGGTCTGCTGTGAAAAGGAAAGGGCGTGTGAGAGGAGTCAGCATACAGCTTTACCGCCATCCCCCTCCCTTGGTTTTCACCCCTCCAAGAAAACTGAGCTCCGCCCCCATCCTCTTAGCTGTATAAAATTGAATGATGGTGTGGTAGCCATTATAGGCACATGTGACAGTTTACATGTCCATCACAGTAACAATTTCCTTCCTCTACTGCACAAGTCACATGTCAAGAGCTCAACAGCCACATGTGGCCAGTGGATCTGGAAAAGATGAAGACACAGAATATTTCTTTCGCAACAGAAATTTCTGTGGACTGTGCTATTCTAGAACAGGGGTTAATTCTTCCCAGCTAGGACATTTGGCAAGGGGGGAGAGGGCAACTAGAGACAAGGACTGGGTCTGTGCATGGCGACACTTTCTTACATTCTCTTGTTCCTACGTTAACTCCTTTGAGATGAGCTGAATCATTCAAGCTGGAGCTAAGGAAACATCTGAACTTGCTGAGAAGTAATAGTGGCATCTAATATAGTGGTAAAATGGAGCCTTGGCTGTGCACTCATGTGCCTGGTGAGGCCTGAGGTCCCCCTCTTCCCAGTTCACCCAGACACACTGTAGGAGTCTGTGTGGTCATGGAGAGAGAACCTGAGCAATGAATTAGGTGATGTGGCAAAGGAGCAGGCAATGCCCAAGAACTGCAGTTGGAAGGGCCCAAGTAGTTTGGGTATGAAGGGAAGAGAGGGATGGAGAAAAGAAACCAGACATAGGAATGGGGATCAGAGACACAGTATGGGCCTGGGTGCATGCCTGGGATGCAGCTGATTTGATTCCCAAAACAACAGCGCCCACGGCTCCCCAGGGAGTTGGCCGAGAATCACCAAGAGATGTCCCTCGGCTGCCATGACTAGGAGCCACAATCTCCTAGGAGAGTATGTAGAGAAGGACGAAGCTAAGGCATGAGGCCTGAACATGGGGAGGAGCTCAAAAATTCTGCAAATAAGGGGCCGGAGTGATAGGACGGCAGGCAGGGAACTTGCCTTGCACATGACTGACCTGGCTTCAATCCCTGCCACCCCACAGAGTCCCTCAAGCCCTGCCAGGAGTGATCCCCGAGCACAGAGCCAAGAGTACGCTCAGAGTCCTTCCAGCTGTGCCACTCACCCAACAGACAAATAATCTCCCTTTCCCGAAATGTTATGCATAGGGGCCATCCCGGGTCATGAGTCACCATTTACAAAAACCCTTTGGTAATTCCATGCTTGTTTCCACCTTAGCCCAATTCTAGTCATGTATTCTATGTACTGACAGTTGCTGGATGGTCCCTTTATTTGATCTAAGGAAATATGCAGAGAGGGATTAAATAGGTTCCAGAGGGAGTCCAGGCTGAGAGCTGGAGAAGGTACTACCGTATCTGCTGGGAACTTCCCTCTAGACTGTCCCGCACACTCACCCCATATAACTGTGACTTCTTGGCATCACCTTTAAGCACCACCTAGAAGAAAATACGCAGCATGGTGTCAGAGAAAGCAGCCGGCGAGCCAGACAGCACTTTCCCCCTCCCAGTAGAGAGTGGAGGGCTTTGGCACTAATTCTGCCAAGCCATCAGATGTGAGGCTTAAGGGGGTGAAGAGAGGGTTCCAGGTCAGGAGAGCTTAAGCTTTCTTTTTGCTGCAGAGCCAGTAGAAGAGGAGTTATCTCAGAGCAAGATGAGCCGCTTACCTCCTTATAGCCATAGCGTTCACTCTGTGCCTGGTTCCGCAGCTTGCTGGGGAGGAAGAAAGGGAGGTCAGTTACCTATGTAAACAGAGCCCTTCCACATAGGGGAGGTGGCCTGGACACCCGAGTATTCTTTGGAAAGAGGGGAGGAGCGAACCTGATGAAGAGATAGCCCACAGATGCCATGGAGTGTGCTTTGGAATAAAACTATACCTAGAGTGGCATGTGCCATTATTTAGGTTCAATCACCTCAAAATTTCTATCCATGTTCCACAAAATGGGGAATTCTCTGGCCAGCAACCTCATAGTGTTTATTCACTTTCTCCTGTTATTTCTTAGGTCAGTTCCTTTAGGTTCCAAAATTATAGCAATTGATAACTGGCTTGCTTGAATATACAGGAGAAGTTAATTTTTTTTTTAAATAACTAGTTCCAGGGACCAGAGTAATAGTACAGTGGGCAGAGTGCTTCCCTTGCATGTGGCTAACCTGGGTTCCATCCACAGCATCCCATATAGTTCCCTGAGTACTGCCAGGAGTAATCCCTAAGTGAAGAGCCAGGAGTAATTCCTAAGTATTGCTGGTATTGCCCCAAAAACAGCAATAACTACCACGATAACAAAAAAGAACTACTTGCAGTAAATCAGAGTAGAGAATGATTAAGTCTCTACTCATCCCGGGGAATTTTCCATCCTGGGGACACACTATTCTGGAACCAAAGCACACTCTTCCCTTCCTGATGCCAGGCAGACACAGGAGATTCCCCTTTTTGTTTCCTTCTTTTTACTCTCAAACTGGTGGCCTGCATACAGTGAAGCTTTCAATACTCTCACACACAGCCTGCCTTTACTAACAGGAAAACCCCTAACAGTCATCAAGAACTTGTGACGCTTCCATCCCTACACCAATAATTGGTGATGCCCTCCTTGATGCCAAATGACCTTAAGAGGGTGAGATGTGACTTTTTATAAATGATGAAAATGAAGACCAAGGAATTTGAATGACTGTCCCAACTTCAGAGCTAGTTGGCAGCAGAGTATGGGTCTGAATCAAAGTCTACCAAATTACAGAGTCCAACCTCCATCCCATGATGTGACCTGGTTCTCTGATGAGGTGGGATACAAAAGTCCTTAAAATATGATCCTTATTGGTCAGTAAGCCTGTGCCTCCTGGATGACCACGCAATGGTCAGATGACTGTATTGAGATAGAGAATGTGAGAATAAAAAGGGATATACTTTTTACAGACACACACACACAAGCCCAAAATCCAAATGTGTGTCATCTTTTGATTTTGGCCACAGCCAGCTGTGTTCTGGCTTATTCCCTGGCCCTGTGCCCAGGAATTACTCTTGGTAGAGTTCAAGGGATCATACCGGTGCCAAGGATTGATCCTGGGTTGGCTGCATGGAAGGCAAGTGCCTTACCCACTAAATTATCTCACTAGTGACGGCAACTTTATAAATTCAGGAAGATCCATGGCCTCCCTATGTGCAGGGCTCAGATGAGGTTTATTTCTTCCATTGATCTTTCTGTGGGTGCATGTGGCAGGGGGGTCTCTCCTAAACAGTGTTTAGGTGGTCTGGGGGCCTCACTGGTGATTCTCGCCAACCAGGCTGAGTGAGGACCTGAGAATATTGCTTGTGCCCTGTAGGGGCAGGGTCACTCAGGCCACCCCACGGGGTAGTCCGGTCTCCAGAGTTGTATCCATTAATACTGGAGGACTAAGGGTTGGCAGTAACTGAAATCAAGTTAGATGCATGCGAGGTATATCCGTAACTGCTGTACTATCTCCCGGCCTTCCCACAGGTCATTCTTCCCATACAGAATAACTTGCAAGAAGCACTGAAAAGCCACCAAGTTAGAACAGGTGTAACAAACTATGGCATGGGGGGCCAAATCTACTTTACCACTTGCTTGTTAGGGCTCAGAGATGAAATTGGCTTCATCCTGGGGCTGAAGAGATAGTACACAGGGGTAAGATCACTGACTCCACTTCAATACCAAGCCCTACATAATGGCTAATGGTCCCTTGCACACTGCCAGGTGTGACCTCTGAGCACACAGTCAGTAAGCCACGAGCACCAGTGGGTATGGCTTAACCCCCAAACAAATGGTTTTCATTCTTAGAAGGTTGGAAGTAGAGGTCATATAAGTATTTCATGAAAAACTTGTATGGAATTCAAAGTTTGATGTCCATAAACCTTTGGAGAACAAAACCACACTCAGATCACAGAATATCTGTGGCTGCATTTGCCTAGTAGACATGAGTAGTTGAACAAAGACCAGAAACAAAGAGAAAATAAATGTGGACTTTGGTAGGAGAAAAGATTGTAGATCTGAGTTAGAGGAGAAGAATCTCAAATCACAAGTCTCAAACCACTGAGATAAGTTGCCTGTAGGCACTGCAGCCAAGAGAATTGGTGCCAAAGTGACAGTCGCAGTAGGCAGGGACAGAGTCAGAGCCATGCCCCAGCCTAACCAGGGTCCGAAGGTCAGCTTGTTGCTCACCTCCCACAGCCCAAGGCGGAAATCAGAGGCCACGAAGGGGCAGTGTGTGCCTCAGCTGAGCAACTCCAGTCCGGTGGACCTCTGCCATGGGATTAGTCCTGGAGACGTGCTTCTATTGCTGTTTCCTTCTCTGGAGGGCTTCCTGTCACTGATGATCCTGCTAGAGGCCGGACCAGGGTTTCTCTGCCCATTCTTCACTTTGCTTGGTCCAGAAAAGTCTGTGTGCACACACTACATACACACACACACACACGACACACACTGTTTGGTCCAGTAGTCTTGTATATGTATGTGCACATACTATGTGAACACATTACTTACACTTACACACACACACACACACACACACACACACACACCTTTCTGTCTCTCACTCCTTTTCTAACTTCTAAAAGCAGGATTGGGAAGCACAGATCTGTTTGTTTGTTTGTTTGTTTGTTTGTTTTAGGGCTCTGGTGTTTGATCCACACATGCGGCCGTGCTCATGACTCTGTTCCTGGCTCTGCACTCAGAGGTCACCCTAGCAGTGCTGGGGGAAATATGTGCGACTGGTCTCACTGTTGCACTATGTCGCCAACAAACAGGAGCGTAAAACAGAAGCTTACATGAACTTAACAGAAGCTTAAGTGAAACTGGGCAGGGAAGGAGATATTCTAGCCAGGGTCCCTACAGCTGTCTTCTCTGAGAAGGTGCTGCCTGTCCACTCCTAGGCCAGTTCCCACTCTACCGCCTTATTTACACAACACAGTGAACAGGGCAGTAAAGAGCATCGGTCTTTCACTTCTCAGAGAATGAGGGAACATGCACATCTTCTGAAGCTCACTCGCCTCACCGGTAATGCGGCTACAACTATGTCCCCATGCTATGCGCTTGCTGAATTCTGGGAATCTGGGATGCTCCCCTTCCCCCACCTGCATCCTGCAGCCTGGCTGCCTTGAATGATTTTACCCGAGAATCCTCCCGGTCTGGCTGTAAGCCCAGCACTCTCATAACTGGGAAGGCGCCTAGGAGCTGCAGGGACACTTCCAGATCAGGAAGGTATAGGCTGGGATGAAATGGGGCCAGAAGGGCTGCAAGGGAAACAGAGCTGAGGCAAGGCGCTGGGCCATCCCTCGGGAAGAGCTGGTGCCAGCTTTGGACAGGTGGCCTTCTCAGCTGTTGGATGAGCGAAGCAACTAAAAAATACCCCCGCTTCAATGAGACCATTTCTAGCCACTGCCAGCGGGCTCTCCCTTGCTCCTTTCCCCTCTGGAACAAACAATGCAGCCTGGTCCTGAAAAATAATTGTCCCTTTCCTGCCTATTTGGACTTCACTGGACCCTTCATCCTGTATAGGGCAGAGGTCAGATCTTGGGTGTTGGGGAAGAAATGAGGAGGGGGCAGCTGGGAGTAGAGACAGGCCTTGGCCGATGAGCTCATCAGACCGGGGCAGCAGTCAGGGGCCTATTTTGGCTGAAGAGGAAGCCGAAAGCAGGGAGAGGAAGCGGCTTCTGTGCTTGTGTGTCTTTCTATATATAGACACCTACAGGCTGCCACACACCAGCGAGCCTCTGGAACCAAGACACTCCAGGGTCAGCTGGCTCCAGAGGGCGGAGGACAGAGAGCCAGCTTCCTGCAGGACGGACAGGTGGCGCCGAGCTGTGCCATGGTGGGTAAAGCTTTGGTGTCATGTGCTTGTGGCTGTTCTTTGTCTCCTACCCAAGAAAAATAAGTCAGCCGCACACAGCAGCCCGCTTGCCCTGGCGCAGAATCTCAAACCCTTCCCATAAGGGTGACCACAGAAGCAAGCGGCTGCTGCTCTGCGTTTACTTTAGTGAAGAGAAATCACAAAGGCACATCCAGCGCTTATGGTCCTCGAGAGACTGGCTAATTGCCACCAGAGAGTCCCAGGCTCGGTCTTCCTCAATGTATGATCTGGGCCAATCCCAAGCTGTCTGGGCATTACCTTCTTTTGTTCTAAAGGGCACTAATACCTCAACTAGAGGGAAGTTTGGAGGAAAGAGTTCAGCACTCAACATAATAATGTGGGCCTTAATGCCCGGCACACACTTGGGAAAAGGCAAATGCTGACATCGCCTTCATAGCAGGATCAGGACCTGAACATTTGTGGTTATTGGCAGTGGCCAAGGTGGTTGCCCAGGTTTCTTCTTCTTCTTCTTTTTTTTTTTTTTTTTTTTTTGCTTTTTGGGTCACACCCGGCAATGCTCAGGGTTACTCCTGGCTCTGCACTCAGGAATTTGTTCTCAGTTCTCACCAGGAGTAAATTCTCAGGGGACCATATGAGATGCTAGGGATGGAACCTGGTGAGCTGCATGCAAGGCAAACGCCCTACCACAGTGCTATTGCTCCGCCCCTTCCCTTGACCGCTTCTGCATCTTGAGGAGATGCATGCACGTGTGAGGGGCCACAGAGAGTGAGCTTTGCAGACTCCTCCCCAAGCATAAATTCTTTGGTATTTGGACTGTGTCTGGGGAATTGCGTAAATTGCTTGGTATGGGGGAGAAGGAAGGGGTTGTGGTCAGCAAGAATTTGAAGAAAACTCAGGTTCAGCGAGAGGGGAGGAGGTGGAGAGATACCAGAATTCTCTCCCTGCTTCATAATTAGATGCAAATTTTGGACTCAATTCACAAGAGGGGGAAAAAAACATATGCACAGTCTTTTATGTGGAAAAATTTCTGTCCTAGAGGCTTTTACCAGTTCAAAAGGTAGCTGCAAGGTAGCATGGACCACAAGGGCTGCCCGAGGGCACCCCTTTAAAGGCTGCTCCCTCAGCCTTGCGGAGTGGACAAGCCTCTGCCTTCCCCTCACCCCTCCTTCCACAAACTGCCCAGACCCACTTGGGCATCTTGAAGGGTGGCCAGATGCATTTCCTGCATCTTAATGTAATCTTAGGTAATTGGATTAGATACTGAGATAGCAGCTAACATCTACCCAGGCATTGTGTAAGCGTGTTTGAGTGTGTGTGTGTGTGTGTGGGGGTGGGATGGTTAGGGAGAAGGGTGTTGATCACCACAATGGCTAACACCTACCCAGGCATTGTGTTTGTGTGTGTGTGTGTGTGTGTGTGTGAAGGGCGGTTTGTGGGTGGTTTGTTTGCTAATGGTCACAATGGCTAATATCTACCGAGGCATTGTGTCATTGTGTGTGCATGTGGGATAGTGAGGAGGGCTGTTGACCATCACAATGGCTCTAAAACTCGCAGATATGTTCTACTGGTCATGCACGCACTCTCCCCACACCTCAAGGTACAGGACAATAAGAATGGTCAATACTAGTCACACACCCCAGTGAGAAACACTACTTGAATTCCCAGTCATGTCCCCAGTTTTGGGGCAAAAACAGCCACCAGTTCCCAGGTCTTTAAATAGGAAGTGAAGAAACAGTTCCTGGAGCTCGGCGGCTCCTGCCAAGCCTAAGTCCTTCCCTGGATCCCTAACACAATTAAGACAAAGTGACATTTTTAGTTCTTTCACTCTGGAAAAAATCAGAGCATACAAGGCAGAATAAACAGCTTCAGACATCAGTGTGCTAATTTTAGCATCTGGATGGTTTGCAATAGGATTTCCCAGGAGGGCAGAACATGCCACCGGTTTAAGAGATGACCACCTACCCCGGTCACCCAAAGGGTTGTGAGAGGGGAGAGAGAGAACTTAGAACCCACTGGAGATATTTCTTGGTTAGTCAGTAGTGCCAGGCCATCTTACAGTAACTGGCCAATGG